>DWMZ01006286.1:0-10405 GCA_018249855.1 Eueides tales michaeli | reverse complement strand
AATGCACTATGGCAGTGCAAAATAAAGTTTTATATGCATTCAGAGGATGGATAGCTTTTGTAGCTTTTATGGACTTGGGCACAGCCGGGCGGTGTTATATCGAGAGGAGATCGTTCTTGAGCCCTAATGGGGATAATGATCAGTTAGATGGTGAGTACTCTTGCTATTAGCACTCATGAATATTTAGTGGTAATCTATATTTAAATAGTTGCACATTTACAATAGAGATATAGGGATTCTTTGATTGTTTATTTGAATTATTGCTTGTAAATATAAACGATAATACATATATTTCGTGCCTTTTGTTATAAAAATTGTTAAAATTATAATATGTACAATTTTAGAACACAGCATTAATTGTAAATTTAGATTTGACATACAAAAATACAAAATTAAACACTACTGAAATACATAGAATGTATAATATTGTTATCTTTAATATAAAATTATATAAAATATTTTTATTTCAGGTGATTTTACAATATCTCGTATGTTGGGGATGTACTCTGTACTTAAAGCATTGGCTTTGATTCATTGCACTTTATACATACATTATAGACCGTGAGTAAATCATTTGTTTCTTATTTATGATGTTACAATAGTACAAGTTAGGTTTTACAAAAAAAAATATTAAACATCCAATGGAAATTAAAAAAAAACTTTGGCATAGGGTAAATAGAGAAAAGCTAGTGACTATTATTTTCATCGTAGAACAGTTTGGAATACTGTATATTAACATGGAAATAGTTTATTCTCCTGAGTAGATATCAAACTAAATTAGATTCTTAACATGACTATGACATATATGGAAAGCAAATTTATATACATACTGAAAAAATATAGTAGTTAAAAATGCCAACACATCATATCAATCAATCATTGATATTTCAAGTAAAACAAAATGCATGTTTGAGTAGTTGCATATGTATTCAGAAAGAAATTAAGTAAATTAATGTTTTTTTTAACTTTATGTTTTTACCAGCACATGGTAGGGTAGGCAGTGTTAAGGCATTCCTTTCTCTGCTTTCTGCCAAATTTGAGACAATGAGTATACACCTCTCATAAAATGGAAATGTTATGTTAATTAAATAAATAAAAAATATTTATAGTCTAAGAGGCAGCTTTTCAAATTATGCTATAAATTATAATTTTTACTTATTAAATTGATTAAAAATTGGGGCCTGTCGTGAAGCTGAGGTTCCACACAGATCACTGGGGGAAATAAAATATTTAATATTTTCGTTTTCTTGCAAAATCTACAAAAAAAAATTAAAAATTTAATTTAATTATATATTCATTTAAATTACTAAATAATGTTTAAGTCTCATTTTTTTCATCATCAGCCAATTTGGTGGGTATCTTTGTGTGCCCAAACAAAATGCATAATATTATATATATTTAGTGCTCTACACTTTTTCCTTTGTTCAATTATATAAGTAAAATATCTATATATTATTAGGAAAGTTTTGATGCGGTGACACATTGTACATTATTTCCTTTCGAGAAAATAAAACACTCTATATTTTAATTTTTTCACTCTGATATCGAGGCAAAACGCAGCGTTGAGTTACACTACTTAACAAGCAATCTCTTCATATTTCGGAGGAAAATGGAGAGTGGAGTATTTAAAACTAAATTTCCCTCTTCTTACCCTCCTACATATGTTATGCAGTGGATGAAACTGAAAAATACAACTACATAATAAACATAAATTATTCAATTTAAATATTTCAATTTTGTTTTCAGTGTGGTCTCAATGGGCTACTGGTCGCTGTGTCTGACAATCATATTGTATATCACCGAGGCTTTCTACTTTCACTCGACTGACCTTAATTTCTATGTTGTATTTCCATGCATATTGAACAGTAAGTATTTTTATACATGTTTTTATTCATATAGTTTTTTTTAAATATTATTCTGTGTGTGTATATGTTTAGTGCCATTCACCCCTTTTCTGTAAATTTGAGATGTTGCACGGTGAGTGAAGGAGATCACCACCACTCTTTGTCTTGTTACCAGAGCGAAGAAATAAAAATATAATATATTTTATTGCCTTGCGTGGGGATTGAACCCACGACATATCAGGTTTACAGTCGCACGTTTGTGTCTCTGCGCCATGACACATCAGGTATTTTGTATAATACGTAAATTATTTTTTTTTTTATAAATAGAATAAAATGCTATTTATTTTCAGCATTAACATTATTAGGATTAATATATTTGCCTTCCAAATTAAAATTATGGGGCACAATTCCTGGCACTTCTTGCACCGATCGAGATGTGGACGATGAAAATACACAAATCCTACGCCAAATGGGCAATTTTAGAAGAAGAAAAACTGGCAACACCATAAAAAACAAACATGTTTGATTATTGTGTTGCCACTGTAAAAACATGGCTGTGGTTGACTTTGAAATAGGGGCCTTACGGTATAATTATTTTGAACCTGTTCTGTACATACAAGTTTTATATATAGTGAAACAAATATGACAATCCATTAATTGCCAAACTATATTTGTATAATGAAAATGTTAACCATAGTCATTAAAAAATTTGAATCTGATTCTGATTTCATCATATTTCAGCATTTTTTCCATTTGACTTTTTTAAAAACTTGTATATATATATAATAGAAAATTGTGATCTATTTGTCACTGCCTGATATATTTCAGTTGACTCAATTACTTAGATATTGGTAATATTGTCTTTTTCTATTAGTACATATCAGAAAAGGATAACATTAGATAAATATCTTACAAACGATTGCATACAAAAGGAATAAGACGGAAAGACACTTCAGTATTATGAAAACTAAGAATTTTGTGTAAGAAATATAAAATTATTAAAACATTTTAAACAAATAATGTTAGAAATAATAATTGACCATATACCATTGATATGTGTGACCATTATTTAAAAAAAAGGCTAAAATGAAGCATTCAGTAGATTCTTTATTAAAGGAATATAAACAAATAATTATAAAACTGCATCGACGCAAACATTATTAAAAAAAGGGTAGAATTCTGAATAAAGAAAAACGATTTCCAGCGTTCGTCTCTTACATATGTCATTGTTTGACAGTCTTGAGTCTTGACTTTAATTTGACACGTGTTGTTACTCTGAAAACAATTTAGGGCCGTTTTCAGAATTGTCAAAACGGTAATAACGATGTTTCAACTATTAACGTGGGGTCCGATTTAGTGAGCGCGCCAACATCTGTCAGTTGTATTTATAATTCGGACCCCTTCTGAGTGTGCTTACGAATTCAACAAGTTAAGCATAACCGAACAGAACATTTTTTAAAATAAACATGAGTGGCGTATGTAGTGTAGCCGATGAAGATGATAAAATGCTTGTATTTCAAGCATTTTCCACAAGCTAGGAAACTCATCATGCTATCGCTGTAAGCACTACGCAAGTCACACGTGACGTTAAAGTCACACGAATTATACCGCACTCTGTGTTACGCTATGAACGCTGTTTTGACAATTCGAAAAACGGCCCAGAAATTCTTGATATTTAAATTGTTTTATTTAATAATATTATCTAGGGTTGTTTATATTAATAACTGTTCACAGCGTGTAGTATCTTTTAAATGCACGCTTTGTTAGATATTTGGAACAGTAATGGTGATTGTGAAGAAAGTGTTTGATAAAAAAAAATAGTAGCTAGCTATATGTAGAAGTAATGCAAACATTTTATATAAGATGATGATTTTGTTTTTTTTTAAACATTTTAATGATATTTGTTCGATTATAGTCCAAGAGCTTGTGGCGATAATTACAAGGGAAAATACATATAGGTTTTCTTTTTCCAGTTAAAATAATAATATTCTTGTAATTCAAATTTCGCTCTTATAATTTTCTTAAACGTTTATAATTAATTGGAAACTAACGAGTGTCTGGTAGGAGGCTCAAAACCAGCAGAGTTTCTGTATCTGACAGTAGATGTTATTCCCAAGAAAATTTTAAAAATAATGATAATTATACTAAAACAGTATGTGCCTCATTTATATATTAACTGCCAAATTTAATATTCTCTTATCGTACACACTCAGAAACTTTCTGGTATAAAATATCAAAATTATGGCTATGCCACAGGCTCTTACGCTATTATTTTTTTAAATAAATACAGATAAGTAAACAAGTGCTTTGTAGGCAACGAATGCTTTAAAAATATAAATAGTTCGTATATATTATATACTACACACACACATGTTAAAAAAAATCACATATTTAACGTAATAGCTATATGAACTCCCACTTTCCTCTAAAAATATGATTTTTTTAATGAAATTTTTAGGTGATTCGTATAGAGAGATTTGTTAAAATGAAATTATGTATACATTATATTATGTAAAATAATTCTATTTGAAAGTTGAATTTCTTGATAATGATCACAACTGGCCGATCTTCTTATGAATATGTCTTGGATATTCCTTCCAGTTTTAGCTTAGATCGTGTAAATTGTAGTTTTTTTTTTTTTTTTTCAATATTAGCTTTTTTTCAATACTGTTTATTGTAATATAATATGATAAGCTTTTTTAATTATCAAACAAAAATATTCCTATTACCAATTTTAAACATTTCTACAACATATATGTATGTATGTTTATATATATATATATATATATATATATATATAATCAGACTTTACTAAATTAAAAACGTATAAATTTGACCGAAGCAGGCTTTGGACCCGCCCCTCTTGGAAACCGTCCAAGCGCTCTGACCAACTAAGCCATTCGTTTCCACCAAGCTACGTCGAAATTTTTAGACGCTTTTTACAACATTTTTAAATTTAGTATTTTTCTTTCCTAAGTGTGGAATAACACTCTAAAAATAGTAAAAATATTTAATAAACAGCATTCTCTCTTTCCAAACGATAATTCTAACGAATTGTCTTTGTGTAGCGGAAATTTGTAAAAATCGTCCCTACAGAGATGCTAACAACATAAATAAGTTGTAACAAGCGTAACAAAAGTATAAGAATTTCGACGGAGCTCGGTGAGAACGAATGACTTAATTGGTCAGAGCGCTTGAACGGTTACCAAGAGGCGCGGGTTCAAATCCTGCTTCGTTCAAATTTTTATACGTTTATAAATTTAATATTTTTTAGATGATTGCGTAAATCTGTTTGTAGGATTTTTTCGTTACTCTTGATTATTTCCTTCCCGCCATAACCATGATTATATAATTCAGGCCATAACTCTTTGACCGTACTATATAAACTAGAGTAGCTTGTTGGTTTTAATAGATATTTGTAGTTCAAGTTTGTATTGTGTGATGTTTGAATCGTTATGAAAAATTTACACATTTTTTTTTTATGGTCGCTTACTTGGACTTTTTTTCGTTCAGCCCCTTGACTATAATTTGAGATTAATTAAACACTCAATATTTATGAGTTTCTTCATTAAATGGCCTTTTTTGTTGTAATATTTGTAGAGAATTGTGTAAATTTATCATAATATCACCTATTTTGTATCTATTATTATGCCATATTACATACTCATTTATATAAATTACCGGAGTCACCATCGTTGGTTGGTTATGGGGAAATGTTGAAAATGAAAATTCTCTCTGCTTTCTCCGAGTTATATGTTTTGTTTCTTAAGAAAATATTTTAATTTTCATTTAAAAACTGTTATGACGTAGCGGTAATGGTGTGCTATTGTATACTCGACAGCTTGTGAGTTATCTTCTCACTTAGAGAAATGAAATATTTAATTTTTTTTTTAGCTTCACGCTGTATCCCGCACGAGGCAGGGTAGACAGAGGGAACCCGGGAACCTAGTGTTAAGACACTCGGTGCCACTTCCGTTCCCCACTTTCCGCCATATTTGAGGCATTGCGTATTGAGTGGTGGACCACCGCGTTTTGCCTTGTTACCAGAGGGATGCAAAATGAAAACGTTAAATATTTAAATAGAGAATATGAAATATATCATTTTCTCGAGTGGGGATTGAAGCCACAACCTGTCGGTTACAGTCACACGCTTGCGCCGCTGCGCCACCACAGGCCTCTATGTATGTTATATGGCATTTTGATATTTGCCGCGTGCTTCTTGTAGTGTGCGTAGAATTTTTTGATAAGACGTTATTAATGTATCGAGCGAGGTATTTGATTAGAGAAAAATATTTTCATACAACACACTTTAAATTGATGCCAATTAATTGGGAATGTGGTGAAAAATGTTATATCGATATATATATTTCAGTACGGATTGTTATATTTTTAGTGTATATGGCGTTAATTTATGTTTCTAGATTATTTGGTACAATTTTAATATGTTATGTATGCACATTTTTTTGTTTGCTCATATTTATATTGGTTATAAAATCATTTTTTGTTAAACAATTATGTCAGTATACTCAAGGTATAGGATTGCATTTTGATGGGCATTTTATACTAAAAAATAATGTGGGGCAATAAACATTTATGCACATGCACAAGCGTGCTGTGACTGTGACTGTAAAAGCGTCAAGTTGTGCAAAGAGTGGGTTCGATCACCGCCCGAGAAAAAAAATATTTTGAATTCTAATATTTTCAAATTGAATATGTGTATATGTATATATATATATATATATATATATATATATATATATATATATATATATATATATATATATATATATATATATATATATATATCAAATTTAAAATTATCACAGAACAAAGTGTGCACTATATTATGAAAAGTAAATTATATTTAAGTGATTTATATAAATATTAAAACCAAAATGTGATTTCAGAATCTCTAGAACAAAATTTCTAGTTTATGTTTTGTGTATATAGATTTTTATTTAAAAAACATAGATGAAATCGAAAAAAAATATTATTTTCTTTTTTTTATTCTTATTGTAATTATTTTTTTTCTACTACTCATTAGATTGGTACGTCTGTACAGTGAAATTATTTTTAAACTGTGCACAAAGAAATGGCAGTCGCCTCTCGGATTATGATTAAACTGAAAAATAAATTGGCTTATTAAGTTTTTTTTTAATTTAATATATATATATATATATATATATATATATATATATATATATATATATATATATATATATATATATATATATATATATATATATTTGACATTTATTTTGGCTTCTGTCTCTTAGACTATATTGTTTCAATGTGAAATTGTATTAATTTTTAAATTTATTCAATTGTGATATTAATCTAAATTATTATTTATTGTTAATTTTGACTGAAAATAAGAAATATTGTTTGTTTTTCAATTATTTAACAAGAAACTTAAAAATATATGTAATATGGACTTAAAATGTAACTTAAATTAAGTTTTAACTATTAATTATTTTATTTAATAAAAGGACACTTAAAATAATTATTTAATAATTGTATCAATAATTTTTCTATAATCAAATAACTGTACGTATGCATACATATATTATATATTGTTATTTTTACACGTTTAAACAGACTAAAAATAATTTCTATTAAAACTGATTGGACTAAGCGACCATTTTATGCAATTATATAATCATTTACTTTTTTTTAACATAAAAGGGTACGCAAAAGGAACCTGGGAACCTAGTTTATATAGTCCCAGCCAATTAGACCACTTCCTTTTCTTATTTGAGACGTTGCGTGTTGAGTGGCGGTACTCAACGCCGCGCTTTGCCTTATTATCATTATTGATTTTGCTATTGTCTTATTAGACATAAGCACAGTAAAATATATAAGTGTATAAATATCACTTACTTACGAGGCCTGTCGTGGCGCAGCGGCACAAGCGTGTGACTGCAACCGACAGGTCGTGTGTTCGATACACACTCGAGGCAAGGAAATATTTAATGTTTTCAATACAAATATATATATATATATATATATATATATATATATATATATATATATATATATATATATATATATATATAATGTTAACGCGGCGTTAAGTTTCGCCACTCAACACGCAACGCTTCAAATTCGGCGGAAACTGGGTAATCGAATGTCTTAACACAAGTTTCCCATGTTCCCTCTGCCTGATAAATATTACTATCCAAAGAATTCACAGGGTCCCAGGTTCGATTCCCAATACATTTTAGCATATGTAAATTGTCAGTTTTGTCAGTCACTGTCAGTCAGTTGAACGTGTAGAAGTAAGATTCGCGATCGGACCACGACACTAGTGCCATATCACGTTACAGGTATGTCTTATTGGAGAATAAACATAGTTTTGATGAATTTTTATGGTGTTTCTTTTTTTTTTTTTTGAGATTATTTTCTTTTCATATTCACTTTGTATCCCGCAATAGCGGGGAAGGCAGAGGGAACCTGGGAACCTGGTGTTAAGGCACTTCCGTTCCACATTTACTGGTAAATTCGCAGAGTGGAGAACTGATTTTTTTAAAATATTTCATTTCCTCGACTGGGGATCGAATCCACAACCTGACGTTTACAGTCGCAACAATTGTGCCTATAGATGTTTTTCTCTTTAAGTGAAAACCGCATGAAAATATTGAACAGGTTTCCAAATAAATCTATGGTAAAAAAAAGATATATTTATCAAAATATTATTTATTTAAATATTACAAAAAAAAATGTCGAAAAATAGGAATGTTTCAAATACTATTGTATATACAATTAATAATCATATGATAAAAATAGTTTATATAACATTGTTTTCTAATAAATATGGAATAAAACAATTTCAATACAAGAAAAGAATTAAAAAAAAGAGAGTGTTAGTGACCAATCTCTCCGTTGTTCACATGCATATCTAACAAACCCTAAAAAAAAATTATGCAAGAAAAAAACAAAGATAGTTAGTGACCAATCTCTCCGTTATCCACCTTCATATAATACTCAATAATAATCAGGCACCGGAGCACAAGCTATTTTGACAAAATCCTCATATCTGACTATGCCGTTGTTAGAAACATTCGCCTCTCGAAATATATTATCGACCTGCAACAAAGACCTTTTTTTTACTATTTACAAACATACTCACATGGAAATGGGTAGCGGGTTCAAATCCCGTTTACGTTGAAAATTTCAATTTCTATATATCATTCTCTCTTGCCAAAACGATAATTCTATACAAATCATTAAAAAATCGTCCCTACAGAGATGCTAACAACATAAATAACGTAATATAACAATTTCGACGAGAACGTATAGCTTAGTTGGTCAGAGCGCTTGGACGGTTTCCAAGAGGCGCGGGTTCAAATCATGCTTCGTTTAATTTTTTATATGTTTTTAAATTTAGTATTTTACTTTCCTAAGTGTGGAATAACACTTTAAAAAATAGTACAAAATATTAAATAAATAGCATTCTCTCGTGCCAAAACGATAATTCTAAACAAATTGTCTTTGTGTAGCGCTAAATTTGTAAAAAATCGTCTCTACAGAGATGCTAACAACATAAATAACGTTGTAACAAGCGTATAGGAATATCGACGGAGCTTGATGAGAACGTACAACTAAGCCAAGTTGGTCAGAGCGCTTGGACGGTTTCCAAGAGGCACGGGTTCAAATCCTGCTTCGTTAAAATTTTTATACGTTTTTAAATTTAGTAATACATATAGCTTTCAGCTTCACGCTGTATCCCGCACATGGTAGGGTAGGCAGAGGGAACCTGGGAACCTAGGGTTAATACACTCTGTTCCACTTGCATTTCTCACTTGTTTAGCGCTTGGACGGTAAACAAATCCGTCGTCGGGTCTTTTTCTATGTTTTTTAAATAATATTAGAGGCCTGTCGTGGCGCAGAGGCATAAGCGTGCAACTGTAAACTCGAAAGGTCGTGGGATCAATCCCCATTTGAGGTAACAAAATATTTTTACTTTCTTCGCTCTGGTAACAAGGTAAAGCGCGGCGTTGAGCTCCCCCACTCCAAAACACAGCCTTAAATTTCGTGAAAAATGAGGAACGAGACGGAGTGTTCTAACACTAGGTTCCCCCTGCCTAACCTGCCATGTGCGGGATACAGCGTGAAACTGAAAATAATACATTGAAATATAAATATGATGAAATTTCATAAAAATTCTATAGTTTAAGAGAAATAGTCTAACAGAAACACAAACATAATATTTATATATATATAATGGTATGTAGAGTACCTCTCTAGAAGACAGGCCTTCGCCCCAATTCTGCAATAAGTTCCTCAGTTGCCGCGCTGGTATGGCACCCCTTTTCTCGTTGTCTCCAGCTTTAAACGCATTTACCACCTAAAATGTAAGAAAAATAACAAAAAAAATTATCAAATATATATATATATATATATGTATGTGTGTATGTGTGTATGTGTGTATGTATGTATGTATGTATGTATGTGTGTATGTGTGTATGTGTGTATGTGTATATATATATATATATATATATATATATATATATATATATATATATATATATATATAGCTCTAGAACCCAGAGTTAAAACAC
>DWMZ01006285.1:0-10406 GCA_018249855.1 Eueides tales michaeli | reverse complement strand
AGAATATGGCATACTTGAAGCAGTTCAGTGGGGTTCATTAAGGTTCCTGGGGTCAGAGATAAAAAAAATATTAAAATAAGAAAGGTCTATGTAATAAAAAAATAATAAAATTATTATTGTTTTTTTTTAGTTTTATTCTATCCGGCGCATGGCAGGGTCAGTAGAGGGAACTTGGAAACCTAATGTTAATACAGTCCGTCCGTCAGTTTCCGGCTTATTTTTTAGGGAAATGAAACGACGAGCGTGCGGGTCACAAGATCACCGCCGCCCACGGCCCCGTGTAGCACCAGAGGAGCTACAGGAGCGTTACCGATCTTTAAGGTGGATGGGCACCGGGGGCCAGCATTACCCAATGCGAAACGCAGTGGCCACAGCCACTACTTAACGCCGGTTTTAAATGCCGGGGGTAGCAATCTGGTCGAGTCTGCCCATGCGTGTTGCCATTGCTGACAACGTGACTCTTCCACACGTACTTTAGTCGCCTCTTACGACACCATCAGTACCATGGTGATCCTATTCTAAGCCGGAATCCCACGGCGTGAGTGATAAGTGGCGGAACTCAACGCCGAACCTCCTTGTTACCAGAGCGAAGAAATGAAACCATTAAATATTTAATTTAAAAATATTAATTCATTTTCTCGAACGGTTATCGAACCCACAACCTGTCGTATTTACAATCACACCCTTATGCTTCTGAACCACGTCAATCACCGAACCCACGACCTCCTAATGGAAGTGATGAACCCGGCTCTTAATATCTTCATTTCTTCGCTCTGGTAACAAGGCAAAGCTCGTCTTACAGTTCCACCACTCAACACCAAATGTCTCAAAATCAGCGAAAAGTGGAAAATGGAAGGGAGGAAGTGTCACACTGGAAAAAGAGTGTCTCAACACTAGAATTATTTCAATTCACAGCGTTTAAACACACACTGCGGCTACGCAAGTAATCCTTTACATTTCACACTAGAATAAAAAAAAATCGCCTGAGAAATTTCACAGTAGTTAAAAAATTAAGTATATAATTCACGTTATTGTTATAATTACGAGTCGACTCAACCATGTGTAACTTCCCTTTGTCGTTTCCATGTTTCGTAAATGTCTTACTCAAACTTCCAAAGTAAGGTTGAACCTTATTTAACTATGTTAAAAAAGAGGGTTATTGGTTTCGCATGTATGTATGTACTCGTATATATGTATGGACGGTTTTTAACTTTAGTAAAAATTTTGATGATTTATGGATTTTGGTTTTCAAGTTCAAGTGCTGCTATTGCGGAAATGTTTGTGGACTAAAATGACGATTAAATTATAATTATTGTTTTTAAAAATGTGTTTATTGAGATATATATATATTTCGGCGTTGAGTTCCGCCACCCAATGCCTCAAATTCGGCGGAAAGTGGAGAACGGAATGGAGAGTAAGTGAACATTTTATATGAAACATTTTTAACCGGATTGATTAATCGCGTATATTGATTGATTAACATTTTTGGAAATCTGACGTTTCGAACACTTTGCAGTGATCACGGGTAGACAAGTGTAACAATCGCTAAAATCAAAGATACTATTAAGTAAGTGAACACTAGGTTACCAAGTTCCTTCTGCTTACCCTGCCAAGTGCGAGGTGTAGCGTGAAGCTGAGTGATGTGATATATATGTAACAGTTTAAGTTTCATCCTAGTCGATGCAATTGTCTTTTTTAAATTTAAGAACGAAGTGTCGTAACTCTAGGTTCCCTTTGTCTAAAAAAACCCAAATCGGGAACCTAACCCGCAATTCGCAAATTACGCACAGACAGTATAAACAAATGTTATATATAAATAACAATATATAGAAATATAGGTATGAAGCAAGTACATGACCTTTAAGAGTCAGTCAGATCTCACGATAAGGCAATATGAAGGTACTTGGAATAACTATTGCATGGTACAGTAGGTAAAATTATTGTTAGATACAAGTATGAGTATGGTAGCCAATTCGATGCCCGCGTGAAGTACACACAATGCAAATTATGTATATATATATATATATATATATATATATATATATATATATATATATATATATATATATATATATATATATATATATATATAAATTGAAAATATTAAATATTTCATTTCCTCAAGTGTGTATCGAACCCAGAACCTGTCGGTTACAGTCACACGCTTGTGCCGCTGCGCCACGACAGGCCTCATCTCTATTACTTACAGATAAATAATTTTACTGTATTCATTTCTCTTAATTGTAATAAGGTCCGTTGTATAATGTTTATTTACCGGCAATTCGTATGCTCCCGAAATTCTATACAATAACTAGGCTATATATAAAATTAACATATTACATACCTATATTCTATCATGACTCAAGAACAACAAGTGTGTGAATACACGCGACCGATAGTGAGTTCCATCCCCACTTGAGGAAATGAAATATTCAATATTTTCATTTCGCCGCTTTGGTAACGTGGCAAAGAGCGGCGTTGAGCGCAGCCCCTCAACACGCAATGCGGAAAGTGGGCAAGTGAATGGAGTGTCTCAACACTAGTTTTGCAAGTTTCTTCTGCCTACGCTATCATTTGCGGGATACAGCGTGAAGCAAATAAAAGCAAATAATTTAGAGTCCATAATGCACATTTACCGGAAATTTATATACTTGGGCAATGTATACAATCAATATTTCATACATTACCTACACGTAATTGAGGCCTACATGCGACCACTTGAGGAAATGAAATATTCAATATTCTCATTTCACCGCTTTGGTAAAATGGCATAGAGCGGCGTTGAGCGCAGCCCCTCAACACGTATTGCGAAAAGTGAGGAAGTGAATGGAGTGTCTCAACACTAGTTTCCCAACTTCCTTCTGCCTGCCACCTGCCATATTCGGAATACAGCGTACAGATGAAAAAAAAGAAAAAACCTTTTAGTATTCTATACATTACCCAGGCAGAATATAGAATAGATGATTGTACAGATCGCCGGTAAAATAATAATAATATTATATTTCTTTTTATCTTGTTGCTCATACCCATAAAGATCTTAAGTAACTAGTGTTAAGACACTCTGTTCCCATTACGACACTGCCGTTCCCCACTTCCAAACGAATTTGAGGCATTGCGTGTTGATTGCAGGGCTTGAATATATTAAATATTTCATTTCTTCAAGATCGAACCTGTCACGTTCACAGTCGCAGGCTTTGCCACTGCACCACAGCGGCTTTTTATTTCTATATATTCATATATTTCTACTTTCTAGTCTTTTTTCTCTATGATTGATCATCTCTTGCTTTAGGACTGACACTACTGACATTTCTACGTTATTTGACGATATAAAAGTTATTGTAATAATGTAATTGAGTCTATACTTATAATAAATCTGTAACTGACGACTGTCTGTTCATGGAAGATATATTAAATAACATCTTATAGGGGACGTTTATTTATGTAGTAGGTGGCAAAATAGTGATTTTAAATTTTTTTGTCTGTTTGTCTGTGCGTTTGTACGCGCTAATCTCAGTAACGACTGACCAAATTTAAATATACATTTCACTATTATATTTTGGCATTTAACAACAACATTTATTTAGTGTTTACATTATTTAAATCGGCAATTTTTTTTTTCGTCAATTTAAAATATTAAATTTGAGAAAATTACAAAAAAAAAATTATTCAGTTAGCTAAAATTTTAGTTTTCAATGTTAATAAAGTGACAATTTTAAAAGAACAAAAAAGTAATTAGCATTAGTAAATAAAATAGTACAATTCAAGCGGGCGAAGCCGCGGTCGGATCGCTAGTAAAGAATATATTCAATTTAAATTGATCGAAATTTGAACCTGTTACCCGTTTAGAATGCACTCACCGTTATTACGCAAAGCGAAAGCTTAAAATAACTAAGATGAGAAAGTTGATAAAATGTCAAAAAACGACCTTTGATTCTTGTTTAAATATTTAAATTTAAATTATAAGGTTTATTATATAATAATGTATTATATAAATTAGAAATTAAGTGGAGTGAGGCGTTTGAGTGTAAATGTGACGGTATTACGTTGGATTCCCGTAGTTTAACGCTGTATGCCGCACATGGCAGGGTAAGCAGAGGGAACTTGGGAACCTAGTGTTAAGACACTCCGTTCTACTTCCGTTCCCTATTTCCGCCGAATTTGAGGCATTGCGTGTTGAGTGGCGGAACTCAACGCCGCGCCTTGTCTTGTTACCGGTAAGAAGAAATAAAGATATTAAATATTTAAATTGAAAATATTAAATATTTCATTTCCTCGTATCGAACCCACAACCTGTCGGTTACAGTCACACACTTGTGCCGCTGAGCCACAACAAGTCTTGACGTTAGAACTTAAAATTTTTTTTTTTTTCATTTTATCTATCATGCAAGACGTAGTGGGGTTGAACTCCGCCGCTTTGTTTAGTCTTATTTTGGATGGGAAAGAAGAAAGGTGAATATTTACTTGTCTATTTTGCTATACGTGATAACTCAATAGTGAATCTAGAATGAAAGGAAAGCTTTATAAAATTGACATTAATGAAACCCATTTTTTTGCAGTTGGCTGGGAGTTTGATTCCCACTCAGAGGACTCAGGGGAATTAAAATATATATTTATTTCATTTTACTGCTTTATTTTAATAATAAGGCAAAGCGCGGCGTTGAGTTGCGCCAATCAACACGGAATGACTCAAATTCGGCGGAAGGTGGAGAACGGAATAGGGACGGAGTGTTGTAACACTTAGGTTCCCGGGTTCCTTCTGCCTACCCTGCCTCGTGCGGGATATAGCGTGAAGCTAAAAAAAAATTGAATTTTATACTGAATAACTGAGCTTGAATTTAATATAATATATACATAAACTATAATTACTCACTTATGCTGAATATTGCTTTGCAAAAAAATTACAGCTTATTCCGCACATATATCAGAGGGGACCTGGGAACCTAATGTTAAGACACTTTTTTTTAATAGAGACATTTCCGTTCCCCACTCTCTATCGAATTCTGGAGAGATTGCGTATTGAGTGGCGGAACTCAACTCCGTGTTTTGACTCGTTACCAGAGCGAAGAAAATTTAAATATGAAATATTTCATCTCCACTGAGAATTATTAAGCCAACGACTTATCACGACGGGCCTCTTAACAAATTCACTTATTTTTTTATAATAGGTACCTAAAAGGAACGTTTTTCCAAAATAGCCACCCATCCAATTACAGACAGAAACAATATTACTTAGCTACCTTTATTTTTAACTATACTAACATCCGTTACACGTACGTACTCATATATAAATATTCTATTTACGCAACTATAGTAGTATCGTGACTGCACATCACGATGCAGGGCAAGGGTGTAACTTAGAAATAATAAGTTAAATTTAATTCTTTAATGAAAAGAACCTTCATAGACATAATTGGGACGTGTGTAAATAGACACATGGATCGCAACCAAATGGTTCGAGGGTCGTCAGTTTATATCACGTAAGGGGGAGATGTTTACGTTGCCCCTCGGCCTAGGAACTATATCAGAAGGAAGTGCCTTGATACGGTATAGGCGTATGGAACCTAAAGTTATTTATACCACCAACATGTTACTCAGGTTCCTTAATTTCCCAGGTATTGACGGACACAAACAAAATGAATCTGAATCTAAATCGTATCGTTTGTATGAATTTATTGGTTATCTGGACTTTCAAACAGGTAAGTATATACGTCGATATAAAACGGAAAGTTAATAAAGAAAAAATAGCGAGAATAATCGTTATCTACTATCTTGCTTGGAGGGTCGTCAGTTCAAGTAAGGGAGAGATGGTCATGTTGCCTAGGAAATTGAGGAAATGAAGGGTCCCTAATGCCTCCAGAATTCCATGGGATGTGGGAAGTCTTAATGGAAACAGAATCTTATCACAAGGTTCCTTCTGCCTACACTGGAGAATAAGTTTTTATTTTTTGCAAAACAATGAATGGCGGAATTTAAAGGTTTGTTCTATAAAAACGACTATTCTAGTAAAAACACGCGGCTTTGCTCGCTTTATTTATATGTATATAATAATAATAAAGCTGGTCGTTACAACGCAGTGGCCTAGTGCCTGACTGCAAAGACTCAAGCCTTGACGATAATGTTAAGTGTTGAGACACTCTGTTCCCTATATTTCGATAAGCTTTCAAAACCTTGCGGTTTGCGGAACTCAACGCAGCTTTTTTGTTTTGTCATTATATGGTTGAAATGGAAATATTTCGCCCCCTCGTCTGAGAATCGTACCCATAAATATCGCGTTTATAGTCCCACGCTGAGCCACTGTGGTCGGTCTCTTTTACGTTACGTAGGAGTTAGGTTCTTATTTCATATTTCCAGCTTGCACATAAGGTTGAAACATACGGAACTTGCTACAAGGATTTCTATATAGATTAGAAAAAAATCATTATTTTTTATATATTTTATAGGAGCCTATAGTGGCGTAGGGTAGAAGCATGCGACTGTACATGCAACAGGTCGTGGATTCAATACTCTCGTGAAAATGAAATAATTAACGTTAGCATTATTCAATATGCTTGCTTAAGGTAAAACGCGGCGTTGAGTTCCACAATTCAACGCGTAATACCTCAAATCCATTCTAAACACTAATCTCTCTGCCGTCTTGCTAACATTGGCGTCCTAGAAAGAAGGAAGTTAACCTATAATAACTATTCGTAAATTAAGCGGGCGAAGCCTACGAAAATATATAAATTATTTTAGTATGGCTATCTATACTATTATATAGTTAGTAAATCGTTTGGGCCGTGTGAATCCGGCTTAGAATAGGATCACCCTGGTACTGATGCTGTCGTAAGAGGCGACTAAAGTACGAGTGGGAGAGTCACGTTGTCAGCAATGACAACATGCATGGGCAGACTCGACCGGATTGTTACCACCCCCGGCATTTAAAACCGGCGTTAAGTAGTGACCTTGGTCACTGCGTTTCGCATTAATGGCCGGCCCCGGTGCCCATACACCTTACAGACCGGTAACGCTCCTGTAGCTCCTCTGGTGCTACACGGGGCCGTGGGTGGCGATGTTCACTTACCATCAGGTGACCCGCACGCTCGTTTGCCGTGTCTATTCCATAAAAAAAAAAAATCGTATTTTATATCTTATATTTTCGTGATATTTTCCATATAAATCGGTATAGCTGTTTCGGAGATAAGGTCGAACGGATAGACAGATAAATAAAAATATGTTTATTTCTCTGTTTCGATATTGTGTCAATAAAAACAATATGAAACAGATACAATTTTAATAAAAACATTAATTTTGATTGTTTTTTTTTCGATCTTTTTTTTTGGCTTTTTAGCCTCATGTTGTATACCGCACATGACGGGGTTAGGTAAAACGTTAAATATTTAAATAGAAAATATTAAATATTTCATTTCCTCGAGTGGATCGAACCCATGACCAGTCGTTTACAGTTACACGCTTGTATCTCTGCGCCACGACAGGCCTCAAATTAAAGGATTTATATATATTATTTAACTTTCCTTTTTGACATAAATTCGTGTAATTTGTAAGGAACCCTCGGAAAGAGAATCCAACTCGCACTTGACCGTTTCATTTCCTTTATAGATTAAAAAAACAAAGTTAGTACTTTAGAAAAAGTCAGTTCGAGATACTTAAATTACATAATACAGATTACATCTCTATCCCACAGTCTCAATTCAAAAATGTACACAATGAGAGTTCATGGGTCATCTTTATTTTTATAATAACTAGTAAATAAGCTTCAATAAATTTTTACTTTTTAAAGATATTTTCAGCCTGTTGAGGCCTGTCGTGGCGCAGCGGGACAAACGTGTGACTGTAACCGACAGGTTGTGGGTTCGATAACCACTTGTATAAATGAAATATTTAATATTTTCTATTTAAATATTTAATGTTTTCATTTCTTCGCTATGGTAACACGGCAAAACGCGGCGTTAAGTTCTGCCATTTAACATGCAGTGCCTCAAATTCGGCGGAAAGTGGGACACTCCTCAACATTAGGTTCCCAATTTACCTCGCTTACCCTGCCACGTGCGGGATACAGCGTGAAGCTATAAAAAAATAAACATTTTTTTTTAAATAGACACTAAATGTTGAAGAAGGTTGCCAAAATATATATAATAAAGAAATATACATTTAAATCTATTTCGCCGTTTCTGAATAAATTAGCACGTGGTACGGGCCAACAGATGAAAACTTTAAAAATTACTATTTTGGACCCTATTGCATTAATACCCCCTATAAGATGTGTTAAATATCTTCGATGTACAGACAGTGATCAGCTTAGTGGTCATAGCGCTTGGACGGATCCCAAGAGGCGCGGGTTCAAATCCTGTTTCGTTCAAATTTTTATACGTTTTTAAATTTAGTATTTTTCTTTCCTAAGTGTGGAATAACACTTTAAAAATAGTAAAAAAAATTAATAAATAGCATTCTCTCTTGCCAAACGATAATTCTAACGAATTGTCTTCGGGTAGCGGAAATTTGTAAATATATCCCTACAGAGATGGTAACAACATAAATAAGTTGCAACCAGCGTATAAAAATTTCGATGGAGCTCGGTGAGAACGAATAGCTTAGTGGTCAGAGCGCTTGGACGGATTCCGAGAGGCGCGGGTTCAAATCCTGCTTCGTTCAAATTTTTATACGTTTTTAAATTTAGTATAGATCAGTTACAGATTTATTATAAGTATAGATATCATATGAAAATCTCGTACGGGGATCGAACCCACGACCTGTCGTTGACACACACAGACATGCCTCAATATTGTACCGTGAAAGGTATATCAAAATCGTACATATCGAGTATATCATTAGTAGATCACGCAATGGGCTAGGTGAAGCGTAAACATTTGTTGTATTAAATAGACCATAACTTTACATACAAACTTTTACATATGAATTTAAAAAGAACAGGTTCCCGCTGTATCCCGCACACAGCAGGATAGGCAGAGAGAAGGTAGTGTTAAAACACTTTATTCCTCACACGCAGTTTAATTGATAATTGCGGGATTTGAACCCGCGGCTCTTGGAAACTACATACTAAGAAATAACTTAACACTAAGACATACGATCAATGGCTTCACGCGTATGGATTAGTGGTCAGAGCGTCTGGACAGTTTCCAAGAGGCGCGGGTTCCGGTTTGTTCAAGTTATTATAAGTATTATTTTAAATAAGTATTCTTTTCTTTCCTAAGTGTTGATTGACACTTTAAAATTAGTAACAAAATTATATTTTTTTTTCCCCCGAGTGGGGATCGAACCCAGAACCTGTTGGTACAGTCACACGCTTGTGCCTTTACGCCACGATAGATCTATTTTTTTCCCACTAATTTCTAAATATTACCAAGTATATTTTAATATCGAAATAATCACAATACACTTATCGCAATTAAAAACAATTACCGCACGCATTTAGCGAAACTTAGACAAAGATCTTCACGCTGTTTGCCTTTAGAAATGTATAATGGCGTGTTTAGTGGAAATTACGTGTTGTGGAAGCAATGATTTTTTTTATTCACGCTGTATCCCGCATATGGAAAGGCGAAGGGAACCTGGGAACCTAGTGACACATGCCGCTACGCTTGTGCTGCAGCGCCACGTCCAGCCATCCGTCCTCAAAACCGTCCGTCGTCTTGAGGATGGATGGCTTAGTGGTCAGAGCGCTTGAACGGTTTTCAAGAGGCGCAGATTCAAATCCTGCTTCGTCCAAATTTTTATACATTTTTAAATTTAGTATTTTTCTTTCCTTAGTGTGGAATAACACTTTAAAAATAGTAAAAATACTTGAAGAATTAATTTCTCGGACATACTCTATAGCCAAAATAAATGGACTATCTAATAAAAATATATTACTTTATTAATATTGATTGGTTAGTTATTATTGCAACTAGAGATAGAGAGGTAGACGAAGGGAACTTGGGAACCTAGTGTTAAGACACTCCGTTCCGTTCCCCACATCCCGCCGAATTTGTCTCTGATTAAAATATATTGAAATTAAATATATAATTTCCTCGAGTATCGAACATACAACTTATCGATTTTACAGTTATACGTGTCACTGAGTCACGAGGGCATAAAAATATTTATTTAATTAAAGTTAATTTGAATCTAAAAACTAGATATGAATAAGCAAGGTAGACTAAAAGGAGCTCAGAGGTTACGATAGACTGTTTCCTACGCCTAAGTTTCATGACATAGCGTACTCAATGGCGCAGTTTAACGCCGTGCTTTGTTATTATTAAAGAAACGAAACAAAAATAACTGCTTCCCCCAAAGTAGGAGTCGATCCTACAACCACGTAGGTTTAAACTGATGCAATATAAAAGTCACGGTCAAAATGTTTTGTTCATTCAGTTTTGTCATTTCTTTTGTAATTTTTGGCCAACTTGGTA
>DWMZ01006284.1:0-10406 GCA_018249855.1 Eueides tales michaeli | reverse complement strand
TTTCTATTTCACAATTTAAAAAAGTTGTGAAAAGACGTTTGTGTGTTAAAGGTTATTACCAAATTAACGACTTTATAAATGATAACACACCTTGGGAATAAAATGCTCGCTCCAGGCTATTTCAAATATATGATTGTCAATTACAATAATATGATGTAAAACTTTAGTTAAAAAAAGACATGTCCCGCTGAGTTTCTTTCGCTGGTTCTTCTCAGATCTGAGGCAGCAACTTTAGTGAACTGGTGGTAAATTATTTGACGTTCAAAAAACGAAGTGAAGGAATTGAATCCACAACCATCGCGGGGCAGTTACATTCTTGAGCCCCTGTATTATTTAATATCCAATGAACATACTTGTAATCCAAATGGGATTCAAATCTTTACAACTATAGTAATTGCACTATTGAGACATTGCGAATTAACAAAGATGGAACTCTATGCTACGTTTCTTCTGCTATATACTCGTAGACAAACGACATTTTAAATGTTAAAAGTATATCATTACAGATACCATCGATATGTTAATATTAAATAAATATAGGTTAATATAAAACAAAAACTTAATTTAATCCTTTATTAATAAGGAGTTGGAATTATCCGTTAATATTCTCCCCAGTAATATTCGTTTTCGTCGACAACTGTTTTGCGTTTGAGTTCTTATTTAAGAAACGAATTAAATAGCAGAATTGAATCTTATTGTAAATATAGTAAAGTTAATATCTCTAAATTAACTAAACTGATTTTACATTTACATACATACATACACAACTTCAAGCTGTATTCCGCATATGGCAGGGTAGGCAGAAGAAACTTGGGAACTTGGCAACCTAGTGTTAAGACACTCCGCTGAATTTGAAGCATTGCGTGTTGAGTGGCGGAACTCAACGCCGCGCTGCCTTATTACCAAGCGAGAAAATGAAAACATTTTATGTTTAAATTGAATATATTAAATATTTCATTTCCTCGTGTGGGGATCGAACCCACAAACTAAGGTTACAGTCACACGCTTATGACCCTGCGCCACGTCTGGCCTCAATTACATTTCTTTAATTAAAATTAAGTTTAATTTAATGATAACATGTAATGTAATTGAATTTTGATTAATTAAAAATATACATTAACAACTCGTTAATCTTTTAATATCTATACTAATATATATAGCTGAAGAGTTTGTTTGTTTGTTTGAACGCGCTAATCTCAGGAACTACTGGTTCAAATTGAAAAATTCTTTTTGTATTGAATAGACCATTTATCGAGGAAGGCTTTAAGCGAAATAACATCACGCTGCAACTATTAGAAACGAAGAAATAATAGAAAATGTGGAAAAACCGGCGAAAATTATTCATCCTTGAGGGCTTCCGTCGCGTGCGCTGCGAAAACGAATTAAAATACTAAAAATATATGTATGAAAGAATTATTTCTCTTGAAATGATCTAAAAAAATGTCCGCGACAGTATATGTCTATCTTTCAAGACTAACTCACTAGAACCGTTTATATGATAATCAAATTTGGTCAAAATTAGTGGATTATTTGTTAAGAGTTGTATCAACGTAATAATAATAATATTTTATATAAGTCCATTCAAAAAGTAAACAGACCCTTTAGGAACATATTTTTTGATATACGAGTAAACATGATCAACAATCAGATTTGCGTTAAATTTTACAATGAAAGTATTGTTTTCTTAGTAAAAAACTATATCGATAACTGCAATAGTAAATAGCATATCAATAATATATAATATATCTATTCTTAAGTTTAACAAAATCCATTCTCTTTATCATTATGCGAAGGAGAATTAAGGTGCTGAAGTTAAGACTACTGTGGTTTTCATGGAATAAATTGAATTCTACGCGGACGAAGCCGCGGGCACCAGCTAGTGTAATATAAATTACCAACCTCATCACCGTTTAAATTCGAGGCATTCACTTTACCGAAGTTTTACTAAGAATAATAATTTTATGGCATAGCAGTGATTTAACTTTTTTCTCTCTACCTACCGCATGTATAGCACACAGAGTACGCAGACCAAACGTAATGTTATGACACTTCTCCACGCCGCTGAATTTTCATTGTATTGCGTATTAAGTGACAGAACTCTACATTTCATGTTGTGTTATTATCAAAGTATTAAATATTTCCTCCCCTCGAATGAGAATCAAACCTAACACTATCTAGTTCCGAGTACTGCGCTACGTCAATCTACATACAACTTTAGCTACCAACAACGTACACAAAGCATAATTTATAAAATAGCTTTAAGTCCTTTCATATATGAACAATATAAATCATACCATATATGGTATATCCAGTATTTGTAAGATTTCAGAGGTTTCAATATGTTTTAAATAACTAATTTAAATTGCAACTCGGTTCCAGTCCTCGACTCCCGAGAGGCAACATGTTGGTAACATCGTATTGTTACACAAACAGAGGGTTCACTTGGGAGCGGAGATCGATCAGTTTAAATAACTTTGTGAGCTTGTTTGTGAGTTTTAATGAAAAGTACAGTTTTGTTTTTGAGATATACGCATTTTATACGATACTATATGTATTGTTTTCAGAATGTATTCAGAATGCAAAAGCAAGTTATCGATATCAATAAAATCATATTTGTCGTGTATTTTTAGCTTCGCACCTTATCCCGCACGTCATCCGTTTTTTGAGGCTTTGCGTTTTTTGCCTTCTTAAAGCCTCGTTGCCAGAGCAAGGTAATTAAAATACTAAATAATATATTCCCTCCAGTGGAAATTATCTATACTTATAATAAAGCTATAACTGATTCCTGTCTGTATCTTTACATGCAAGATATGTTTATAATAATCTTATATGGGACGCTTATTAATAATAGGGTCAAAAATAGTGTTTTTCATATTTTTTTTCATTGTTTGTATGTGCGTATGTACGCGCTAATCTTTGAAACGGCTAATCTAACTATTGTATATTGTCAACCTTTCCTTAATATTTAGTGCTTATTTTATTTTAATTGGTTCGTAAATTAAAAAGCTATACCGGCTTGAAATATTTAGTGTAACAAAATAGCCTTAATTTTTATTTATTCGCTTAGGGGAAGTTTAAAATTTCAAATATATATATATATATATATATATATATATATATATATATATATATATATATATATATATATATATATATATATATATATATATATATATATATATATACAGTTAAGTAAATACATTTATAAGCGGGCGGAGCCGCGGGTCGCGGAATTACATGAAATATAGATTGTAATAAATCGTTTTAATATCCAATCCGGGATTCATAAGAACAAACGACCCTCTCTCCAAGTAAATTTATTTTACAATCTATTAATCACAATATTGTAATGACAATGTTATTGAAATTAATATTTAGTATCTAATAAAGCTATCTGTTTTAATGTAATTCATTTTCATTTGAAAATTGAAATGAAGTTAATTGTTAATTTAATTGTATGCCAAAACAATCAAATCTCTGAAGTAAACTGTCAAATTCATTTAAAATAATACAATACAGTACAATATCCTCATCAGTCAAAATTGACGGGACTGGAAATGTGACAGTTTGTGGAATCGTCCCCTTTTAAAATATTAGTTTCCTCACTCTGATAATGAGATACAACGCGACGTTGAGTTCACCACTCAATAGGCAATGACTAATTTTTTGTCTTTTCGGACTGGAGTGTCTTTACATTCTAATTACGATTCCAAGTTCTCTCTGCGTACTCTGCTACGGACAGGATATAAGGTGAAACTAATAATAAAAAAAAATCTATGATATTAATATTTTGTTTCTTTAATTTGTGCGAGGCCTGTCGTGGCGAAGCGGCACTCTGTAACCGATAGGTTGTGGGTTCGATCCCCATTCGAGGAAATGAAATAATTAATATTTTTTAAAATTTAAATATTTAATGTTTTCATTTCTTCGCTCTGGTAACAAGGCAAAACGCGGCGTTGAGTTCCGCCACTCCACGCGCAATGCCTCAAATTCGGCGGAAAGTGGGGAACTAAGTGTCTTAATACTGGGTTCCCACTTGGGAACTTTCCCTCTGCCTACCCTGCCATGTGCGGAATACAGCGTGAAGCTAAAACAAAAACAAAATGTGCGATCACCATATTTTTATACCACTAGACGTAAGTTGCAACTAAGTATATTGCATCATAACTGACATATTTTTTTGTTTAAATAAGTAAATTAAAAGCTATTATCAGTCAAAGTTAAGCCTAGGTCTTTACTGTGCTTATACTCAAATATTAGACACTAAAGTGTGTATAGATATACGTAATGAAAATTTCCACGTCGTTGTTCTCGCTCTTATGATGATATTAAGAGTAATGGTACGATAAAATAGTAAATTGGCCGCCAGTTAAGGGTTTGTTTTGATCTCACTAAATAAATATCTGCCCTATATTAAAAAAAGTCACTTGAAAAATAGAGGTACTCGTAATAGAATGAATTAGCTTCACGCCGTATTTCACATATGACATGGCAGGCAGAGAGAAGTTGGGAACCTAGTGTTAGGACACTCTGTTCCCTTTAAGACAATTCCGTTCTCCAAATTCCACTGGAAAATCATTTCATGTTGAGTAGCGTAACTCAATGCCGCGCTTTGCTTTCTCACCAGATCGAGGAAACAATAATATTAAATATCTCCTTTCCTCGAGCGAAGATCGAACCCGCAATGTGCCGCCAATATGCAATGCTTGAAGCGTTGTGAAGAAATTGTGAATGGTTTTAAAACATTTCTTACATTCGAAATACATAATTATTATATTAAAATTACGCTCATAGATCAACGTGTCAATATATACTTCACGAACGATGGATCAAAGCTTGACTACAGACTTTATGGTTGTAGGAACGATTTCCACTCGAGGTAATAATCAGAATCTCGCACATATTGAAGTCAAGAAGAAAGTTTCATAGATTGTAGATAAGTCTGGCTAAAGTGTCTTCCGGAGTAAAAACATGTTAAAGTTTTTAATACTCGTTTAAGAGGAATATAATGACGATAAACTAGTTTGTGTCCAGTAGTTACCCGTTCAAGGTTCCATCAGCAATCTTCCCCTTACATCATCGACCAGGTCGATGGTACCATTATACTGTATTTTCATCTAAACCACATTTAATTACCAAGTTTCATGATGATACAACAAGTAAAATTATAACTCAGATAATCTGATTTTTATAAAGTGGCAAAAAGAGTGTCTTAATTAGGTTCCCTGATTCTTTCTGCCTACTTTGCAATATGGAAGATGCATCATAAAACTAAAAAAATGAAGTTCCTGAGATAGACGCATCCTTCCATCTCTTCAGTTTCATAATATTATAATAGAAGTATAGAAATTTACTATTTTAATCTTTATTCGAATTCATGACCATTTGCCTATGCGATTGCATCATAGAACAAAATAAAGATTAATTGTCTCTGCGTAGCTCCCGGCTTAACCTCATTCCATTTTTCAATATCTTTAGCATTGTTAGTCTTGTTCATCATTATATATATTACTTTTACTTGAAAGCCTTTAAAGAGTAATTTATAAGTTTATATGTATATTTTTAGTATTACACAGTGTCCTGCACATAGCAAGGCACAAGGAACCTGGGAACCTGAATATAAAATACTCCATTGTTACATGAGAATGACCGTCCGTATGACATTTCCGTTTTGGAATTTCCGCGCAGTTCTGGATGCAATGAGCGATGAGTGTCGCAAACTTAACTAATAACTTCATCGGCTACACATTTACTAATTAAATAAACGTATTAATTTATGACAGTATCGGGATTTCAACCCGCGCTTCTAGAATCCGTTCAATTGTAAACATTTTCTAAATAAGTACTTTTCTTTCCAAAGTGTTGAATAACATCTTAAAGACGTTAACGCTGCCTAATTTAAAGCTTTTCTTGTTGACTTCATATCGATAACATTTTAAATTGTTTGTGATAATTTTATTTATATAAGAAAGTAGATTACGTTAATTCTGTAAGAACTGATTTAAAATCTTAAGTAAAATACTTTTAAAATGAAAGTCGCGGCGCAGCTCTACAAGGTTACATTGTAAACACGACGGTCATGGGATTGATTCTCAATTGTTGGAATAAAAAAGCTTTGATAAAAAATAAAGTGCAGGGTTTAGTTTTGCCACTCTAGCTACAATGTAATGAAACGGAGTATCTTGCGTCTGGGTCGCTTTCTAAATTATAAATAAAATGAATATACTTTAATTATCTTAACTAGACGTTTTAAGTAACTATTGTTATAGATATATTCTTATTCAATTTCCATTATCCGGTCGCAGTGTTGAGTTACGCATATTACAAACCAGATAATAAATGGGCAACAGAATTCTTTTGTCTAAATATTACAGCATCTACATTATTAATTGAAGCGAGCGAGTAAGCACTTCCCTTTTCAAATATATATTGCATTTAGTCCATTCAAATAGAATTTCAATTGATTATAAAATGTAATATTGTTTTTACAACGTTAACAGCAAAAATTATTATTATTTTAGTTTCACATTGTATCCCGCATAACAATGTAGGCATTGATAACTTGAGAAACTAATCTTAAGACAGTAAAAAAAATCAAAAGAATTTTCGTCACACGAACAAACGTAGTCTCGAGTCATTACGTGTCGAGTCAGAATCAAGAGTCATGTTTTCTAAAACGAAGAAATGTAAATATGAAATATTAATTCCCCCGAGTGGGAAACGAACTCACAACCTTTGCGTATACATTTAGATGTCTTTATATGTTATTATTGTTATCATATCATGTCTTTAGTGTGATATTGCTATATGAAAACAGGGAGATACTAAATAAGAACATCAGGTCTTCCCGAAACACGTTAAAACAAGTAATATGAAATAGAATAAAGGTAAATTCTGTAAGTAATTTTCCAATATATTCAGGTAAATCAAATGAACGCTCCAGCCATGTCCTTTACACCATCCACAAGCTTCTACAAGATGAAAGCGTGTGTTGATAGCATTCTCTAACATCACAAGGTATGTCGTTACAAGGACGATGTAAATATCTGTCTATTTAGAATATTGTATTACATTATAAGTGTATTGGAGTTAAGGATACTTAATAGTATCTTTGATTTTCGCGATTGTTACACATTTTAAATGAAACACTTTTAAACGGATTAATCGCGTATATTGAGTTTTAAAACATTTTTGGAAACCCGACGTTTTGAACACTTTACAGTAGTCCGTGGTCACGGGTAGACTCTACCCGTGTCGGAGTCTACCCGTGACCACGGACTACTGTAAAGTGTTCAAAACGTCGGGTATACGCGATTAATCCGTTTAAAAGTGTTTTATTTAAAATGTTAAGGATACTTGCCAAAATTGCTGTTAAAATGTCGGTAGTAGCAGGTTTGATTCCTCTTTCGGAATTTTAGTTTTGTTATATTTAATCGAGCTTTATAATAATTAAGTGACTGGAAAACGTATTTTTAAGGTATGTAATTGCAATTTGATAAAGATTTTTTTAGTAAGCTTCATGCTATTTTATCCACATAGCAGAAGAGTGAGTTGCGCCACTCAACATAATTCCTTAAATTTGGCGGAAAATAGAGAACGGAGGAGTTAATTAAGACGTAATTTCTCAACTGTAGGTTCCCATGTTCCCTCTGCCTACAATACCACGTGCGGAACACAGAGTAAAACTGTATAAATCTTGTTTTTACGGCAAAGATAAGACACACTTTTAGCTCTGATAATAATACAAAGTGCGGCGTTGAGATCCACTACTCTATAGCAATATCTCCACAATTGGGAGGAAAATAGGAGATCGAAGTGTTGTAAAACTTGGTTCCCTCGGTCTACGTCTAGTATAAGAACTAAAATATTTTTTTTGAGCTAAAATTTTGTTGTTTACTAAATAAACTAAATAAGGGGTGACAAATTGTTGTTGTTTTTGTAACATTCGATTAGCTTTGCCGCCGACCTTACAATTAGAGCCTGGAATAAATAACACTATTAAAATTGTTTATTATACTACGTGAAATTTTTAATACGGTGATTTAATATAAGATTAGGGCAATTTTTATAGACAATAATGATAAAAAAATTAAGTGTATATAAATGTAGTGTGTGAAATGTGTTTATATAAATTAATAAATATAAAGTAAATATTTTTTTAACAAATAATATTTAAATAAAAGTGATTTAGATAAAATTAATTTCTTTCATAAATTCGCACATGTACTTGTTGTTATTTAGGAAACAAAAGGCTTTTATATTATTATTACATATTTATGGCCTGTCGTGGCGCAGAAGCACAAGCACATGCTCTAAAGAAAAAATCTCACTACAGAGATGCTAACAATATTATTAAGTTGTAACAAGCGTATAAGAATTTCGACAGAGCTTAATGAGAACGAATTACTTAGTTGATCAGAGTGCTTGGACGGCTTCCAAGAGGCGCGGGTTCAAATCCTGCTTCGTTCAAATTTTTATACGTTTTTAAATATAATATTAAAAAGCTATTTATGTACTAAACATGCTTACTATAATATATTTATATATAGTTCTGCAATCTTAATATAATTTGAGGCCACCTGACTGTAATTGTTAAATTTTATTTATTTTTATGGTTCCGCTCTTGCAGACAAACGGTGTTGAACTCCATCACTCAACAAGCAAAGTTTCGAAAATAGAAACAGGGGAACAGATTGTCTTTTCTACACAAATCTGCTATTGTAATATAAATAATTACATATTATGCCACCCGAACAGTATTTCGAGCCAAATTACTGATTGCTTAGCAATAAAAATACTAATTTATCATTATTTTCAAACTTTACAAAGCTTCCTGTTGAAATTAACCGAAGCTTGTAAGCTGTGAAAGGAACCTGATTGAACAAATTCCAAGTTATAGATAATATGTACAAGGCTCTGTATTAAATGCTTTTAGTCACTGTTGGTTCTATTTATGGACGTGAGTAGATGTAAATGAAAATATACTGAACCAGCGACTCATACGTTGCTTCGCCCGCTTCAAGTTGTTGTTACATTATAGCCAAATTATACAAACTCTTTACATAAATTGTATTCTACGTATTATTACTATATATAAACAATAATATTGGAAAGTTTCATCTATATCGTTTTATTATCGTTCAGTAATTTTAGCGTGAAAGTAGGAATTTTAATGACGATTAATTATAGCTAATTTTGTTTTTATAGACTATAATTGTAATGTAAAACCCGTTTTCATCCATTTCCATATGGATTTTGAGAAGTCTCTATTTTACTGCTTAATATTTTATTGTTTGAATTAATATTTAACATTTCAGTTATATATCCCAACGTAATAAACGTAACTCCCTTCTACAATATATATGAAGACAAACCAAGTAAGTGAATATTTAAAGTTTGAATTCACACTAACCATGCGCTATAATACTTAAGCAATGTAATGCAATTGTGACTTACATAATAATTTATATTTTATAATGAAGGTCGGAATTAGAAACTAGTCTACTGTTTACACTAGAGGTTACAAAGTTGCTTTGTTGTTCAAAACATTAAGTATTTACGAGTTTGAGCTTCTGTTTCTTATGTATTTCATTCATTTTCTTGACAAAAGTCAGGTTTAAAAATAGAACGTTACTGTTTTCAAAATGACAAAAAGAAACCGGTTGAATAATATATAAGTATTATTCAGTATTTTAAAATTGTAATAAATAAAAAATATTTGTTTTTTAGTAATTATAGCTTCAGTGCATTGCGTGTTACGTGGTCTCGTTAGCAGAAGAAGAAAATGAAAATATTAAATATATCAATCATCTTCTCTAGAAAAAAATGGAACCAACAACGCGACGGTCACAAGCTTGAGCCGCTGATATATTTAATCATTATGACGATACATAAGTGCTAACTCTCTATATATCTGTGGTGAGTGAAAGACACTCTTTCTTTCACGCACCATCCTTTTTTTGAGATATTGCGATTATTATCAAAGTTGGAACTCAACACAGCGTTTCTTGTGATATATCGGCAAACAAATCGACATTTAAAATTATATAACTACAGAAGGCATTAATGCGTTAATATTAAAGAAATATATGTTGATATAAAACAGAAATTAAATTCAAGCCTATATTAACAACAAGTCGAAATTACCCGTCAATTCTCCCCACAATGATATTCATTTTCGTCGACAACTGTTTAGCTTTGGAGTTCCTAATGAAGAAACTAATTAAACGGTAGCAGATTGAATCTTGTTGTAAATAAATTAAAGTAATTATATTTCATTATTGAATAAATTTATATTATAATGAATCATATAATTTTATATTATTTTAATTAATTAAGAATATACTAATTAATTAATAAATCGTTAACTTTTGAATATGTAGTATTTATTACAAAACACAGACTCA
>DWMZ01006283.1:0-10406 GCA_018249855.1 Eueides tales michaeli | reverse complement strand
ATTTTTTAATAATAACTTTTTATTAAAGCCCTTGTTAAAATTTATTTGATTTCATTATCCTCCGATTGATTTTACAAAAGCAAATTCAATATTTGTTCATATTTTTGTTTTCAGGCCTGTACTGGCGCCGTGGCACAAGCGTGTGGCTATAAATGAGACAGGTTGTGAGTTTGATCCCTACTCAAGGAATTGAAATATTTTCAAATTATAAAAATACATTTAATGTTTTCATTTCTTCACTCTGGTAACAAAACAAACTTTGGTGTTGAGTTCCGCCAATCAACACGCAATACGTCAAATTTGTTGGAAAGTGGGAAACGGAACGAAATACAACACTAGGTTCCCAAGTTTCTTCTGCCTACCCAGCTAAGTGAGGAATACAGCGTGAACCTTATTTTTTTGTTATTTAATATATAATTTTCAGTTGCCGAATGTGGCCATTCAACTTCCCCTTGGACTTCAGCAGGCTGTACAGTAAACATAACCTTTTAAATTGCTCACAAAATTACAGCTTTTTAGACGCGCTACAGACTCGCCTGGGAAGCGTAGGATCTGATTAAGTTTGTAGCCACAGTGACGATTAACTTTATGCCATTTTTGAAACATTTCAGTAGCACTGTTGCTACATCGTTTTTACTTGAAAGTCTTGGGTTATATAGCCAGTCCCAGTCGGTAATTTTTTTCAATGTAACGTCGTCGGTCGTCGTACGTCCTTTCAGCATAGTTCTGCCGAATTTTTAAGCACATAGTATATCATAATCTTAAATATCATTCTTACCATTGATATATCTGCATATGCTATCGAACTAACAATCGTTCTTTTCCCGGTTAAACGTTGTACAGCTGTGGTACGACTGCTTCAGCGTTATATTTCTGGTTTTCATTGGTTTTCAATCAAAAATCGAATTCGTAAGCATTCCATGTCTCAGCCATCAAATTAACCACTAAACTATACTACACACATATAGGCCTTGTTTATTTAACCTCAAGTCAACATTTGTTTAATAGTAATATCCTTAGAAGACATCATAATATCCTTTATATGACAGTAGGTATGATAAATATTTATACAAATAATACAGAAATTTATTTCATAAAGTATTTTTATTTGTACACGAATAAAAATAAAGCATTCTTTGAAGTTATATTTTTATTCTTATAGGTTTTCGAAAAATTGTCCACTTATTTTATATTAAATTATAAGCAACTAAAGTTTACAGATTAGAATCCTAAAGAGTGTTTTAAAATTACACGTCGAATCGAGATCAGCTGAATGTTAATATCTGTCACTTAAACAAGCAATGCCTTAGATTGAATTAATTGAAAACCGGAGTCAAAGTACTATTTTAAAAATGTATAAACGACTAAACGTAGTGACATTTGAACACGGGCCTCTTGGAAACCTTCCAAGTGCTCTGACTTAGCTTAGTTAAAGCCAACGTATGGCTCATCTAGCTTCAAAATTTTTATACGCTTTTACAACTCATTATGACATCTCTAGGGAGATTTTATAAATTTCAGCTACTTAATGATAATTGCCTAGAAATATCATTTGGCGAAGAAGAAGGTTCCCTCTGTCGACCCTGCCATTTGCGGGATATAGCGTGATGCTGGTTTTTTAAAAAGTAACAGATATAACATTTAATCCAACATTTCGTAGTCTTATCTATAGCAGGTATGTTATATTAAGGTTGAAAGCTCAAGGGTCCGAGGTCCTTTATCATTACCTAACAATGAGGATGTAAAATGAATTCCACAATGTGAGATAACTCACCCACTTTCATTTTCAGGGCACCTTAGTGGAGGATGGGCTGGAATTAATTCATAAATTCTGACAATATTGGTATGTTGGGTTACTTATGTTATTTATGGATCTAAAACTTGTTATTTATGAATCTGAAACTGTAAACGCTATAGATTGTAGGTTCGATTCTCACACAAGGAAATGAAATATTTAATATTTCTTATTACTTCTTCGCACTGGTGACATATGGCGTTGAGTCCAACATCATGGCGTTGAGTCTCGCCACTTAATAATGCCTTGATTCATTGGAGAAAATGGAGCACGAAAGTTTCTCAATGGGCACAGAGTGTCTTAACTAGGTATACTACAATGTATTGCTATTGCACTCGACGAAAAGTAATAAAAATATTAAATAATTTTTATATATAATAATATTTTTTATTATTTCTTCGCACTGGTAATATAGCAAAGCATGGCGTTAAGTTCAGCCTAAATGCCGCCAAACACAATGCATCGAATGCGGCAGAAAGTGGGAACCAAAAATGACAACCAAGTCTTTTAATACTATGTTCTTAAGTTCTAACTACCCTGCTATGAACGGGATACAGCATGAAACGGAAAAGATTTTGATGCTAGCGTATATATTAAATAAAAGATTTTCAATCACTAAGTAAATGACAGACAATGCACTAGACTCAGCGGCGATGAACGCTGAATTTATGCATGACATTCACTTAGGGAGGATTAGGAGAACACAAATAGAAAAATCTTTATAGTTTACGTAAATTAAGTTACGGATACGAGTAAGATATACAAAGATATCTCAAAATATTTTTTTTTTAGCTTGTCGCTGATCCTTTACATAGTAGGGTAGCATAGCAGATGGAGCCTAGGAACTTAGTGTTAAGACATTTCGTTCTCTTTAAGACACTTCTGCCTTTCACTTTACACCATATACTGAAATCATTGCATGTTGAGTGCCTAAACTCAACGCCGCAAATTACTTCGTTACGAGAACAAGGCAATGAAAATTTTAAGCATTACTTTTCCTCGAATAAGAATAAATCCAATAAACTATCACCCTTACAGTCTATAAACTATCACGCTTGTACCCCTGCGCCACGACTGGCCTCTGGTAATTATAATTGTAAAAGATATAACTAAATTAATTGAATGGGATTGTCCTTCACTAATTTAACGTAAATTGTTTAGAGAAGCACTGAGAGAGAAAAAGGATTAAGCAAGCTTCTGTTTGGCCAAAACAATAGGTAAATATTAGAAAAACAATAGGTAGATATTAGATTGATCAGTAGTACGAACTGTGTAACTTGCCCTCTGTGACATGGATTAGGTTATTTACAAACCGTTCATATTTTGGTGCCGTTGAATATTGATTGTAGCTTAATCTGTATGTAAGAACATATATCTATATATATATATATATATATATATATATATATATATATATATATATATATATATATATATATATATATATATATATATATATATATATATATATATATTTACCATAATAAAATTATTTGTAAAATTACAAAATATTTTTTCCTAACTTATTTCAAAGCAATGTTTGAGCATTCCAAGAAGAATCTCAATTAATTTTGATCTACATATTAACGTAAACGTAATAACCTGACGGCGAATCTGTTCTATTTTATTAAAAAAAACAAAATGAAGTTGAGTTGGCATTTTTAGTAAAAATAAGTAAAAAAAAACAAGCTTTCTTGTGTTCTGTTTCAAAGAAAATGAGATACAATATATTTTTATTTATCAGACAGCTCCATATTATTTTTTAATATATTTAACAAGGATAATCGTTTTAAAAACATTAAAATACCTTGTTGTTATGAACTTCAACGCAAAGCAAGAGGTGTTATAAGATGACGATGCCACAGACGCACATACATGCATGCCACATACATACACACATACGTGTCCGTCCGACGACGAGTAATGCGCGATTTTCCTTGCGGTGGCTCTTGTCTCTGTTTTATGGAAATAAATCTTTAGTTTAAATTAAAAATGTTGGTTTATTGCTTAGATATCGGAATTAATAATTTAAGCAGTCTCTAAATGATCAATAACAGTAATGATCTAATGAAGTTGTAAAGTTTTCGTTCGAGCATGTATGTACTTTAATATCTGACGTTGATATCGGAACATCTTGCCTATGTATACATTAATAGTTCATTGAAATAATTGCTGAAAATTTAAGCAAAGTCTTCAAAGATTTTAATTGATTTTTTCTCTATAACGTATAAATTACTAGCTTTTACTTGTATTCAACCGTTTTATCAAATCGAAATAACTTCGACCGCAGATACATGGGTAGATGGCCCATCATCTTAACGATTAACGCCATGCTGTAAAAGTCTTTATTGATAAACGAATTAACCAATGGAAAAATAAAACTATTTGAATTAGTAGTTTTTAGAATTATAAGGTAACGAATTTGTTTAGTTCAACACGTTTAACCAAAAAACTGGCAGCTCCGTAATATTATTATTGATTAGTAAATTGTGTTAATTCACTAATCTATTCTGATGGTACCCTTAATCAATGAGGTGACAATTAGAGAATGTCATTCAAGTTGTAACAAGCGTATAAAAATTTCGACGGAACTTGGTGAGAACGAATGGTTTAGTGGTCAGTGCGCTTGGTCGGATTCCAAGAGGCGCGGGTTCAAATCCTGATTCGTTTCAAATTTTTATATGTTTTTAAATTTAGTATTAATAAAGCTATTCTTGTAAAACATTTTTATTGATTTTACCACTCGTAAAAGATGGAGTAAACAAATGTCAAGTCAAAATTTTATTGGTAAATACTTTTTAGTTTCTTCTTATTCGTTGTTTATAGAGTAAGTTCTTCGACCAAGGTGTATCTACTGTAAATGCAGTCCGTGTCCCAAGAACCGTCTTATTTTCCAGATATTATCCGTTGAATAGCGCAATTGAACGCCGCATTTGATCTTGTTTTTAGAGCGGATGACTCCAAATAATGCATTTCTCAGTATATTTAAGGGTTCACCCACAGTTGTGGCGTTTCAGTTAGACAATGACTTTGCGCAACAATGTACTAAAAGCAGTCATCAACAAAGGGCGCAGGCTGAGTAATACCTTCTACAAACTACAAATGTTAATGCTATTTTCTGTAAAATTGCATATTTAAAGTATATTTTATGTCTTATAGACATAAAATCTTAAAATATACTTTAAATTCTTATAATAATAGGGGCAAGTCCAAGCGCAGGAGCACAAACGTGCATTAAATAAGAATTCTCCGCCATGTCAAGTACTCAATGATAAAACGCATCGACGAGTTAACTGTCAGTTTATCTAGGCTGTCGAAACTTATAGGGTACTGTGGGACGTTATGTTAGGACGGAAAGCTCTTGACTTCATAGAAAACATTCTTGTTTATTTTTATTTTAAGTATATCATAAATATATATTCTATATATGAGGCCTGTTGTGGCGCAGAGGCACAAGCGTGCGACTGTAACCGCGACAGCTTATGGGTTCGATTTCCACTCGAGGAAATGAAATAAATTATATTTTCAATCCTTTGCTGTGGTAATAACTCAAATCGCAGCGTTGACTTTCCCAGTTTAACACTACAAGGCACTCAGTGCCTTATCAGGAACACAGGTTAAAAAAGATTCCTAACTACCTTCCTTCCTACAATTATTTTAGCAGATATAAATTATTAGATTAGAAACTTTATTAGTAAATGGAATAACTAATTCCAACAGTTGTGTATAAAAAGCGTAAATCATTATTATGTAAAGACAAGAATTCAAAGTTTGTGTTGTCGTCGCGAGTTCGCAAAGTCTACGTTTTGAAAAAATAATAATAATAACTTTATAAGAGTTATAGGCCGCTAAAAATATTGTAGGTTCACTTTTATTGTGGTAAGTTTGTTTTTGTTTTATTATAATTTACGTAATGAAAAAACTAATTTATTTGACTGTTCCCGATTTGGTACTATGCCTTAGCCTTCCTTTTTACGAATACTTTTTAGAAGTAATTTTATTTCCAGAAATGTTGATTTATTCTTAGATTATGGTAAGAAAAAGATTATTTCATGAAGAAATTCCCAATTTCTTGGCTATGCTAAGCGAAGGGAGCGAAGATGGCGAAAATTCTCCCGCAGCAGACGTTGATGAAGACACTGAAAGATTAGGATCCACCATAAACTTTTTGACAGAATCGCAATGAAGATGAAATTAAAAGTGAAGACAAACATGAACTGATATGAAGCCTACGACGACCTAGTACATCCTCGGATATAATGTTCACGAAGAGACCTTCACGAAGAGCCAGACGATCTTTGGTTTCCGCGAGTATTGCTACTTATAACAGAAATGAAACAAAAGAAAAATAGGAAGTTCATCTGGAATCAAATCTGGAATTCAAAAAATCGTTTCAACCATTTTATCAACAGTTTACTGGAAACATAAATTTACCGCTTCCTCATTCAAAATTTGAAAATGCTTTACAATACTTTCTATGGTTTTTGGATGTTGAGTTAAAACACATATGTAACAGAATACAACAATAGTTAGTATTTAGCATGCAAAAAGATGCTTTCAAGCATTTCAAATTTCTATTTCCGAATTGAAAAATTTTTTAGGTAATTGATTAATCATGGGCTTAGAACTTTTACCAAATGTACATATCTATTGGCCAAGTGACCTGGGTATTCCACTGATAATGGAAATAATGCCAATTAACTACTTCAAGAAAAATTTGTTCTTCTTGCATTTCAACGACCATTCAGTGTTCAGGTTCTACAGATCTTGGTTGTGTATAACATAATATCACCAGGCTTGTACTAAAAACACTTGACGAGAAGATAGATTTGAGACTACTTTATGAACTCCCAGACATAATAGAAATAAATAATTGGCTGCTATACAGAAGGGTTGGGGAGCAGAATAAAACGCCGATTCCTCTCAAATTGAGAGACTTCAAGTTTCAGGTCGTGAAAAGTCAGTATATGACTGAACTATTAATAAATAACCTTCATCTTTGTCTAATTTTAGTCAACAGTACTTGAATACTGTCTAGAAAGTAATAATTTTAGTTACCGAATGTATAGTAACAATTAAAAAAATATAAAAGTAACATAATTTATTTGTACTGATTCAGCCCTAAAAAAGTAGTGTTAAAGCACAGTGTACCTGATAGGGAACCAAATTAAAAATATATTTTTCTCTATAAATGTTTGATTTTGATTTTTTTTCCTTGACTAGTAGTGCCGAACTATTATGACATATAATTTTCTTAGCCACGAAGGAAAAATCTTGCTTTGTAGGGTTAACATAAAAAACATAAGGAAAGGAACTTACTTGGTTTGCTATGGGCGGGGTACTCCAACACACAACACAAGCTAAAATGTTTGTATTAAATATGTTGTAGAAATATAAAAGAAAATAAAATGCTTAGGGCATTATTAAATATTTAGTTATTTATTTATTCTTTATTGTACACAATTTACAAAATTTAAATTGCACAAAAGGAGGGCTTAACGCTTAAAAGCATTTTCTACCAGCCAACCTCGTTAGATGGGAAATCTAGTCGTAGGTGTACAAACGAAAAGATACTTTTATTACACTGATTTACTTACACACATATACGAACATATATACTCATGCAATAAATACATACATACATACAAATATACATACATACAACATACATACATACACAGATACATACATATTGGTATTCGAGTATGTGTTTATATGAAACACATACTCGAATACCAATAAATATGATACAAAACGATGAAAACGAATCCGCATATAAATACAAATACATAACCATACTATATTATTATTATATTAACTATTGATACTATCTTATGGCTTCGTGAAAAATAATTCGTTCACTCGACGCTTGAAAGCCTCAATAGTATCTATATTATATTTTAAAAAACAAGTGTGGTACTTAGATTGTCTGAAATGGAAAAGGTTAGAGACGGTGCTTGACTTATCAATATCGCGACATACTAAAACTTAAAAAAATTGTTTTACGCAAATTTATGAATTGAAATTGTCTTGACAGAAATAAATCAATTTTCAATATAAAATCTTCTAGAATATTTAATTTTCTCAAAAATCACACAATTTCATATTAAGCCTATGAAATTTTGATCAAAACCAAATAATCTTTTAGAAGACTTTAATTGTTTGATTTTATAGTATTTACGTATATTATATCATTTTTACTAAAGCTTTTGTTGAAGTTGATTTAATTTGTTTATCCTCCGATTACTTTTATAAGGGTCAATATTTTTTTGTTCTCATTTTTGTTTTGAGACCTCTCGTGGCGTAAGGTCACAAGCGTGTGACTGTGCCAAGACGGCCTGTGGTTTCGGGCTCACTCGAAGAAATGAAATATTTAATATTTTCAAATTTTATATTCGAGGTTCATTTCTTCGCTCTGGTAACAAGGCAAATTTCGGCGTAGAGTTCTTTCAATCAACATGCAATATCTCAAATTCGGTGGAAAGTCGGGAACTAAACGGAAAATAACAATAGTGTTAATTTCCATTTTGAGAACCTTGATACCGGAGTTCCTTCTGCATATCTTACTTTGTGAGGGACAAAGCGAACAAAATTTTGTTATTAAATAAATAATTCTGTGTTGCCTAATTTGGCAGTTCAATTTTTCTCTTCAACTTCATCAGACTATATAGTAAGTATAACCTCTTAAACTGCTCTCAAAATGGCAACTTTTTGGCCGCGCTACAGCTTGCCTATCAGAACATTGGCACTGATTAAGTTTATGGTAACGACCTCAACCATGTGACGTGACTTGTCTTTTCGACAAGTTTCTTCTAAATTTTTTATCGCATAGTACATCATTAGCCTTAATATCTGGCTCTAGATATGTGGAACTCCAAAAATGTTTGTAAAAAAACAACAACAAAATTAGTACGTGCTGAAGCTGTGTGAACCAAACGGAAGCTGTGTAACTCTCGGCATCCCAGAGAGCATATTGAAACTTTAACGTTAAACCTTGTTATTGACGTAAATGTTCTCGTTCTCGATGGTCTTGAATGGCAGGAGAAGCACTAAAAATATTACGTTCTGACTGAACTTAACGGCGTATTTTGTCTTGTTACCAGAACGAGGAATTGAAAATAAATAATTCTCCTGAGCGGCAACGAACTAACAACCGTCGTTTTTACAGTCAGACGTCGTACACCTGCGCTTAGATTGCTTTAATGGTTTACATTGGTTATATATTACTGGATTACATTGGTTAATGCATATTTAAGCAAAAATCGAATTCCTAAGCATTACGCGTCTCAGTCATCAAATTTAACAACTACACTATATTGCACAAAAATAGATCTTGTTTGTTCAATTTTAAGTCAACATTTGTTTAATAAGAAGAAGTCAATTTTATATGACAGTATAGTAAATATTTATTCAAATAATATCAAAATTTATTACACTAAATATTTTTATTTCATCACAAATAAAAATATAGCATTTTTTATTCTTATAGGTTTTTGTAGAATTGTATACTTAATTTATATTAACTTATAAGTAAGTAAAGTTTCCTGCAGAGTAAGTTTCCTAAGATATATTCTTCTCCGACAAATGATATTTCTAGGAATTATCATTGAGTGGCTGAAATTTATAATAAATCTTCCTAGGGATGCCAGCAACGTACACTTTTTGTAACAATCGTGTAAAACTTTGGACATAATTAGATGAGAACGTATGGCTTAGTTTTCGATAGGCGCGGGTTTCAACTACGTTCAATTTTTTATACATTTTCTAAAATAGCACTTTTACACTTTTTACTTTTACATTTATGTAAATATATATTAAAAAACGATGGAAGTTAACACGCGATGCCTCTAACTCGGCAATAAGTGAAGAACAGAATGTACTTCCTAACCTGCCTATCCCATGAGCAGGATACAGCTTGAAGCTAATTTTTAAATAGTAATAGATATTACATTTATCCCAATATTTTGTAGTCTTATCTATAGCAGGTAAGGTATCCTATTAAGGTTGAAAGCTCAAGGGTCCGAGGTCCTTTATCATAACCTAACAATGAGCTTGTAAAATGAATTACACAATGTGAGATATCTTACCCACTTTCATTTTCAGGGCACTGCCTTCAGGGTTGGCTGGAATTAATTCATATTTCTGATAATATTGGTATGTTGGGTTACTTATGTTATTTATGGATCTGAAGCTTTAATATTTGATTATAATTTGGTAATATTAGAGGTTGTGTACCACACAGCAAGCGTATGACTGCAAATGCGATAGACTGTTGGTTCGATCCCCACTCGAAGAAATGAAATATTTAATATTTTCCCCTTTTCACATTGCTAATATGAAAACGTTAAAATTTTGCATGTCATTTTCATGAGCCTTATCGTAGATTTAGGGATAGTTAACGTAAAAAAAATTACGGACGGTCTACTTATCTTAGTAGACCTTGTATATCTATATCAAGGATATCTTAAAGAACAATTTGTTAGGTAATTAGTAAGCAAGCTTCTGATTGTCCGAAACAATAGATGTTAATATTAGATTGACCATTAGTACGAACTGTGTAACTTGCCCTCTGTGACATAGAAGAGGGTATTTGCAATCCGTTCATATTTTT
>DWMZ01006282.1:0-10407 GCA_018249855.1 Eueides tales michaeli | reverse complement strand
CCCCGCGGATTGCCTCAACATCAAAGAGAATAAATGAAACTATTAAATATTTAATTTGAAAATATTAAATATTTCATTTCCTCGTATGGGGATCGAACCTGCAAGTTGCATTAACAGTCACACGCTTTTGAACCTGCGCCACAATAGGCCTCAAATATTTTCTATAACTATTATAACTATATTAACATTAAGTCAAAGCAGGCGAAGTCGTGCGTATGTCGCTAGTTTCTTGAACTATTTAAAGATTCAATACAACTATAGATATATTCAAGACATATTTATTGTGTGAAAGTAAAATGACTATGAATTTTAAATATATTGAATGGCTTCATAAAATTGGTATAATCGGTTTTTCATAGGATTTTGAATCCGCTGGATATTTAATTTGTGTCGTAACTGTGATTGGTGATTTTATTGAAATACGTTAATTTAGTGGCATTTTGTATAAAAACCCTGCGCTTTAAGAATATATATTGTAATTGTATTTTTTAACACTCTAGTTGTATTTTATAACCTTATAGTTGTATTTTATAACCCTATAGTGTTAAAGAGTTATCACAACGGTTTTATTTATTTATAATTTTTATTTTTATTTTCTCCGTCTGGTAAGACTGACACTGATATTTGCACCCCTATCATAGCCTTAACTAAGATTTTTTTTTAGCTTCACGCTGTATCCCGCACAAGGCAGCGTAGGCAGGGGGAACCCGGGAACCTAGTGTTAAGACACTCCGTTCTACTTTCGTTTTCCATTTTCCGCCGAATTTGAGGCATTGCGTGTTGAGTGGCGGAACTCAACGCCACGCTTTGCAACTGAGAAATATTTAATAAATTCAGTTTAACACTTAACTCACTTTTATATAATTCTTTAAAGTTATATCAAAGGCCTTTTTTTTCAGCTTCACGTTGTATCCCGTACATGGCAGGGTAGGCAGAGGGAACTTGGGAACCTAGTATTATGACACTCCGTTCCCTTTCCCACTATTGGCCAAATTTAAGGTATGGCGTGTTGAGTGGCGGAGCTCAACGTCGCGCTTTGACTCGTTACGAGAGTGAAGAAATGAAAACATTCAGTATTTAATACGTTCAAAATATTTCTTAAGCGTTAATATTTGGCACAACAAAAAAGTATAAGGAATAATAAATAAATAAAAAATTTAAAAACGTATAAAAATATGGACGAAGCAGGATTTGAACCTGCGCCTCTTGAAAACTGTTCAAGCGCTCTGACCACTAAGCCATCCGTCCTCACCAAGCTCCGTCGAAATTTTTATACGCTTGTTGCAACTTATTTATGTTGCTAGCATCTCTGTAGGGAGATTCTTACAAATTTTCGCTACCCAAAGATAATTAGAATTATCATTTGGCAAGAGAGAAAGCTGTTTATTAAATATTTTTACTATTTTTAAAGTGTTATTCCACACTTAGGAAAGAAAAATACTAAATTAAAAAAAAAAAGTATATATCATCTATAAATATGATATGTATTATATATGTATGTATTTTACTTATTTTATTTTTTTATGTTTTTTTACTCAGTATGTGTTAAAATTGTTTATAATTTTATGCACTACCAAGATTTCCTCTACTACTTTGTTTATGTTAAAGGTTACCTGTAAGAGATCACCAATAGTGATAAGGTCGCCTTTGCATACTGCCACTATGCGTAAAATATTCACGTTAATTTTTAATTTTCAATTTATTATTTTTTTGTTTTTAATTCTTCTTCTTATTTAAATGTTGTATTCCTTTTATGTATGTAATAAAGATTTTTTTTTTAGTAAAATATTAAATATTTCATTCTCGAGTGGGGACCGAACCCACAATCTATCGCCTTTACAATCACCGATTCTCCTGCACAAAGACAGGCCTTGTTATTTTATATATTTATATTAGAGAATGTATAAAATTGTACCAACCAGTTTAATTTTAAATACACGCTGTACACACGGCAGTATAGGCAGAGGGAACTTGGGAACCTAGTGTTAAGACACTCCGTTCCACCTCCGTTCCCCAATTAATTATTAATAAGCAATAATAAACTAGAATGTCGAAAGTGGTAGACGAAACGTGTGTCAGTAACTTATAGTACAGTCGACAAGTCATGGGCACTCAAGTCATGTATGAACTTTTGCACTTCGTGCTAAAAAAAATCCTAAGAACTCTTGTAGGGCAGGGGTACAATTGTATGAGTACACACATCACACTTGGTTGTGGTTGCGTTTAATATTTTCATTTATTCACTTAGGTAAAGAGGCAAAATTGACGGTGAGTTTTGCCATTAAATACGAAAGTGGAGAATAGGAATATTTTAATGAGAACGTAGTGTCTAAACATTTTTTTGCCTAGTTTCCTTTGCTTACACAGCTATATGCGGCTTATAAAAAAACTTTATAACTATGTATAGGGTTATAAAATGTAACTAAACTAAGATCTGTCGTGGCGCAGCGGCACAAGTGTGTGACTGTAACCGACAGGTTGTGGGTTCGATTCCCAGTCGAGGAAATGAAATATTTAGTATTTTAAATTTAAATATTTAATGTTTTATTTCTTCGCTCTGGTAACAAGGCAAAGCGCGGCGTTGAATTCCGCCACTCAACACGTAATGCCTCAAATTCTGCGGAAAGTGGGTAACGGAAGTGGAACGGAGTGCATTAACACTACGTTCCCGAGTTCCCGGAGATACAGCGTAAAGCTAAAAAAAATAATAATAAAATATCTTAAATCGCTCAGCCACCTACAGTTAACAGGGCCACGACACATTGTCTGTACTGTACTCAATCTCTAACATACGAGTATGTGCGAGAGAGAAACATGCTTCATGGTCACCACAGTGACGTATTCAATTAGACGGGTCTTAACTTGATCTAGGTGAGGGTTATTATTACTTAACACAAGATGTTAGAATGTAATTAAAGAAATAATTTAAAAAAATAACTTAAAATTAAAAAAAAAAGTTCAACCTAATATCCAACTTTAGCTCTTATATTATTGATTTGATATTCATAAAATATAGCTAAGTACCATCGCGATGAACAATGCTCTTGAACCTAGGTTCACACTTGTGATGGTGTTACGACACTCCGTTTCCTTCCTCACTCTCCGTAGAATTTGATTCATTGTGTTGAGTGGCGGAACTTAACACCGCGCTTTGCCTATTTACCAGAGGGAAAGAAATACAACACTAAGTATATTCTTGAGTAGATCAAAACCACGTTCACGTTTATAGTCACATGCTTGTGACTGCACCACGACAGGCCTCAACTTCAGGGATTACAAAAAAGTGGTATTATACCACTTTTTTAGGTCAGTGCTTAGTAAGATTTTTAATTTGATTCACTTGTAATAATTATATCATCATGAATCTTGGCAGTCATATGTAGCTTAGATGATAGTACAATAATATGGTATCATCGAGCTGGTCTGACTCCAGACTCAGGACTTGAAGAATGGTACTCTTAAGACGTTATTAGTAAATCATTTGACCTTAGCCGTATTTTGGTATTTTTGGTATTTTTTTTAAATAACAAATCTTTAGCAAGGTCGTGTCATGATTCAGGGAGCTAGATCACCTATCGAAGAAATGAAATATGCCATATTCTCGCTCTGGTGATGATGTTTGCGCGGCGTAGAGTTCCGCCACTTGAAACGCAAAGTCTCAAGAAATCGGCGAAAGGTGGGAAACGATAGTATGTTAATGTAAGGAGTGTCTTAATAATAGACATATCTACCTACCCACTCTGCTATGAACAGTATGAAACTGTTTTTTTTTATTGTTATTTGTACCTGCATTCACCATGTATTTATTGTAACTGTGCCACTAAGACGTTAGTAGAATAAATAATAGCATCCCATCCATTACTGTTGAGAAATACCTGTTCTTGTAACCAGGTGTGCATTTAATTGGCTATTAGGCCTTGATACAGACATACATACATATATACATACATATATACATCTGTATGTACGTAATACGTATATATAATACAGTGCGGAATGCGAGTTGTGGTCGCTGTGGATTTAAGTTTTTTTTAGCTCATCGTGAAGAAAATAGTCAAGCATTAAACCATAGAATCCAAAATTTGAAATTATTACAAATACAAAAGATGAGAAGCTTTCTCCTTTTTAGCTTCACACTGCAGGATACCCGCACAAGGCAGGGTAGGCAGAGGGAACCCGGGAACCTAGTGTTAAGAAACTCCGTTCCACTTCCGTTCCCCACTTTCCGCCGAATTTGAGGCATTGCGAGTTACGGAACTCAATGCCGCGCTTTACCTTATTACCAGAGCGAAAAAATGAAACATTAAATATTTCAATTGAAAATATTAAATATTTCATTTCCTCGAGTAGGGATCGAACCCAGATCCTGTCGTTACAGTCACACCCTTGTGGTTACAGTCACACCCTTGTGGCGCTGCGACACGACAGGCCTCAAGTTATTAAACTGCTAATCCAATGTTCATAAATAAACAGGTCATTCATTTAGGAGAACAAAACATAGAACAAACTTAAAATATGTGGTGGGATTGAACCCACGGCCTGTCGCTTTTACCTCAGCGCCACGACATGCCTCAAAGATCTATTTACATACCAATATGTTTTAACTTACTGATGACTTAACAATGAAATGACTCACATGTAGATAATTGCTATGCATTTGACAATATTGGACTAAAATTAAATCATTGAGACCGGCGGTGTCTGATTGTAAACGTGATGGTTGTGGCTTCGATTTCCAGTTGTAGAAATTTATGACATCGTTCCAGTAACAAGATATATCGCGGCGATGAGTTCCGCCACTCGACACGCTATCTCTTGATCGAAAGATGAACTGAAGGATTCTTAAGATTTCTTTCCTTGCCTGATCCAATAATTAACGTTAAAATTACTAAAGTTATTCTAATCACTACAAGACTTTTCTCCATTAAATTCAAATGCTTTTTGCAATATTTTTAAAATCAAAGCTTTTAACTATAAATAAATTAAATAATATAAACATAATACACTCAAACTTCACGGTAAGTGGGGAACGGAACCTAGTATCAACGGGGTTACACTAGGTTCCCAAGTTCCCACTATCGTGCCTTGTTCAGTAAAAAAAAATATTTATAAAAGCATATTTTTATAAAAGCATTGTTTACTTAATGCACTACACGTAATCACGTGAATTGCACGTCTCAGATAACCGCAAGTCGGTGGGAATTTTTGCTTCCATCTTACTTTATTACAACATGTAAATCATTGTTTATTTCGTGATGCAACAAGAAACACCTCATTTTGTGATTATTATGGTATAGTTATTTCTTTGTTATAGCGGTATTATATAATATCACAATCTGTTTATAATCAAGTGAGTAGAAAAAGAGAGAGAGAGAGAGAGAAAGAGAGAGATAGAGAGAGAGAGAAATCATCGACAGAGGCTTATCGTGGTGTAGTCGCACCGGCGTGCACCGGACTTTAGACAAGACTGCTTGTACGCTCGATCCCCACTCGAGAAAACACAATATTTAGTATTTTTACTATTTTTAAAGTGTTATTCCACACTTAGGAAAGAAAAATACTACATTTAAAAACGTATAAAAATTTGAACGAAGCAGGATTTGAACCCGCGCCTCTTGGAATCCGTCCAAGCGCTTTGACTACTAAGCCATTCGTTCTCATCAGGCACCGCCGAAATTTTTATACGCTTGTTACAACTTATTTATTTTGTTAGCATCTCTGTAGGGAGATTTTTACAAATTTCCGCTACCCAAAGACAATTCGTTATCGTTTGGCAAGAGAGAATGCTATTTATTAAATATTTTTACTATTTTTAAGTTGTTATTCCACACTTAGGAAAGAAAAATACTAAATTTAAAAACGTATAAAAATTTGAACGCGCCTCTTGCGTTCAAATCCTGCTTCGTTCAAATTCTTATACGTTTTTAAATTTAGTACAATATTTAATATTTTCATTTTCCTCGCTATATTAAAGAGGCAAAGCGTGGCGTTGAGTTCCATCACTCAACACGCAGTGTCTTCAAAGTTTTTTCTATTGTTTACTGCACAAAATTTATAAAATAAAGTACAATAGGCGGGCAGGCAGCCAACTTGAATGTCACCATATTTTATTCTCGCACATGACAGATTCGACAGAAAGTAGAGATCGGAAGTGTCTTAATAGAAACGCAGTGTCCTATCACTAGGTTCCCAAGTGGCCTCTGCCTTCACTACCAAGTGCGGGATACAGTTTAAAGGTGAAAGAAATATATGAATATTTCGCGGAGAAAGCACAGCTATTGTTGCACTCTGGGGAATGAGCTATTCTATTTCTCTTACTACTCTACTTATTTCTCTTACTTACTCTACTATATGTAGCGTATAACGAGAATAAAAAAAAGTTAACTTAAAAAAAATCTCCACAACACAACAAAAAAGTATATATGCCGATATATACTGAACACACAATGTGCCGGAATGAGCGGAGAGCGGAAAACGGAGTGTCTTAACACTATGTTCCCTTTCCCTACCTTGCTATATGTGATGCTATAAAAAGCTCTATAGCAAAATAACAAGTATTGAGGTAAACGATCCCGAGGGGAGGGCCCTGCTGAGATTACAGTATTAGACCCCCTGCGAGTTCGCTAAAAATCAATTAGTATATTGCGATTACGATGCTCCTGTTCTGTTCGTTGCCACTTGTTTATTACCTGGCTTTTACTTGATTAAATATATATTATAGCTGTAAATCACATTTTAAACAGAGGGTCTTTAGAGTCAAGACACTCTGTTCTCTACTCTCCGTCCAAAGTGCCGAGAAACGGAACTAAACGCCGAGATTTGTCTACGAGGCCGTGGAAATGAAAATATTTCATTCTTCCAAGTGAGATAGAAACCTGTGGCGTTGCGCCAGGACTCAAGAATGTATTATTATTATTATCTTTTTATCCAAAATTATATAATTATCATTTATTAACTAGCGATTCTTACGCGGCTTCGCTTGCTTAAAGTACATAATTATTTATTTACTAGTATCCTAATAAAAATATTATTTTAAAAACAATTAATACTAATATTGAAAATTAAAGTTTTAGTCAATTTAATAAAATATTTTTTAGGTGTTTAGTCAAAAAACCATCTTGAAAATAATATAACTATGTTATTTTCAAACTGATCACATAAATATTAAGTGATCAAGGAAAATGGCTAAAATGCAAGTGAAAACCGGAATTTTAAATCGGTTAAGCCGACTCACTACAAGACTTGAGATTAGGGTGAACAAAAACACAGACAAACTGACAAAAATTTTAATAATTATTATGTATTGTTCAGTAACGTTATTAAATACGACTATATATATGACTCCATACATCTATATTTTATTATAAGTATAGATATGCGAATTTAGTTCTTCCAAATATTATTCTTAAATAATAAAAAATAAACATTTTTTCTATTTTTAAAGTGTTATTCCACACTTAGGAAAGAAAAATACTAAATTTAAAGACCTATAAAAATTAGAACGAAGTCGTATTTGAACGCGCCTCTTGGACGGATTCCAATAGGTGCGGCTTCAAATCCTGCTTTGTTCAAATTTTTATACGTTTTTAAATTTAGTAAAAATTAAACAATTTATATACGCTTATCGAAATCCCAGTGTCCATCAAAGCTTTAATATAGTTCCCAATGCTCCCCAAGCAATACATCACGCTGAGTAGACGGGGGTTCCCATCCCGATCGTTAACTTAATGTGAAGGGATTTACGGCAATCTCCTTAGAATAAAGTACAGTGGAATTGATATTGGTGTTAACTGTTTTGTGGTACTTATTAGGCAGTATTTGTTTATGTAGTAAGTATTTTTTTTTATTATCGACTTCTAAGAAAGAGTTATGATATTTATGTATGTATGTAGGTACGTGATATTCTTTATTAACTAATATCACCAGAACTCCCGTTAAGATATATGTCATTGACGTATAGATTTGTCTTAACAGCCCAACTGTTCGTAGATTACAAAAATATTCAAGATGGCGACTGTGCGACGCCATTGTTCACTTTTTTTTTTAGCTTCACGCTGTATACCACACAAGGCAGGGTAGGCAGAGGGTACCGTCCGTTCCACTTCCCTTCCCCACTTTCTGCCCTGAGTGGTGGAACTCAACGCCGCGCTTTGTCTTATTACCAGAGCGAAGAAATGAAACATTAAATATTTAAATTGAAAATATTAAATAATTCATTTCCTCGACTGGGGGATCGAACCGAGAACCTGTCGGTTACAGTCACACGCTTGTGCCGCTGCGCCACAACAGGCCTCAGTTCAGGCCATTGTTCATAATTCATTTATTTTTTGCTTCAAATACTACAATATTGCTATTTAATTGTAAAGCTTAGTAGAAACATTTAAAAAAAAGTGTATATAATAAGAAAAATGGTTCATAGAACATGTTTAAAACCATGGACTTTACTTTTTCCTCTCTAAATCCATTCAGTTGTTATTTATTCATTTTAAGTTATAGTTTCGGATAACATTTAAAGCTGCGTTATCAAACATTTTTGCTATTTACTCAAATATTTTCTGCTCTTATTGAAAAAACCTAAGAACACGAATTCAATAAATATTAATAAAAAAAGTAAGAAAATTAAAAAAAATTGTTATGAAGACAAAAAATCCGATCGCATGACATTGGCTAGAACGAGCCAAATATTTAATTAGGGTTACCATTACGGACATATCCTTCAACCAATTAAATCCTCACAGGGGGGTCTTGTAAAAGTTAAATATGTCAAGATTTAGTCACTTTTATTTCACCACTCGAACAAAGTTACAGGTAAACGCTAGTTTTTATTAAAACAAAAAGTAATTTACATGTAAAGTCAGCTCTAGATATTAGTGCAGAGGGTTGCCATGACGCGGCCATTGAAGTGGATAGAAGGGTGCACACAATGGGCACATGGAAGCAATACCGGGGTATAGGGATGAGCTGGGTAATGCGTATGGTTACTAATGAATTAGATAGTGATGTATAAAGTAATAAAGAGCGGCGTTGGGTTCCGCTATAATTAGAATTCCACAGGTAATAAAAGAGTGGCGTTGAGTTCCGCTATGTTTAGAATTCAGACAATAGAAGAAATTTTAGTTTAGTTTTAGTTATGTGTGCGTATTCTGATTAATAAAAAAATATATTCACTGCTCTGGTTATCAGGCCTAGCGCGGCGTTTAGTTGCGCCATTCAAAAAACAATGGCTCCAAACTTTGACGGATAGTTTGGAGCGAAAGTATCTTAAAGAAAACAGAGTGTCTTGTTAGTAGTTAGAGCCTGAAGGAGGTGATGGAAATATCAAATATTTCATTTCCTCGAGTGGGATCGAACCCACAACCAGCCGCGTTAACAGACATATGACACTACAACAGGCTTATATATATATATATATATATATATATATATATATATATATATATATATATATATATATATATATATATATATATTTTTTATATATCACATCGTGCTTTTTATAATAATTATAATTTCCTTCGATCGTTTACAAAAGGAGAGAACAACATTAGTGATGTCTAATAAATGGTTATACAATTAAATTACAATTGATCAATTTAACTATATAATAGCATACATATTTTTACTATTTTTAAAGTGTTATTCCACACTTAGGAATGAAATATAATAAATTTAAAAACGTATAAAAATTTGAACGAAGCAGGATTTGAATCCGCACCTCTTGGAAACCATCCAAGCGCTCTGACCACTTATTCCATTCTTGAACGAATGGCTTAGTGGTCAGAGCGCTTGGACGGTTTTCAAGAGGCGCGGATTCAAATACTGCTTCGTTCAAATTTTTATACGTTTTTAAATTTATTATAATAGCATACATTTTGCTTATTACAGAATAACGTATATGCCCATTTAACTCTGTTACTTCGCAGCCGTTCTCATCGATCTCGCATACACACCCGTCTCAGAAAGTAAAAGGATCAAGGGCGGTTTATACGATATTATGTCAAAATTCAATAGACGGTACTTATAAATAATTATATAGCTACAAGAAACGTGGGGTACTTACTAAAGTATAGTATTGCTTAGCTTTTCTTGAGATGAATTTGGATTTGTTGATCGTTTTTCTTTACATATAGGGACTATAGTTAGTTTGGGAAGGTTTTTTAACGTATGCCGCATAGAAAGGTAAGTAAAGGGAACCTAATATTAAGAGACACTGGCACACTAATGTAGTGATATAGACACACACATATCGCGAAGAAAATGAAAATATTTTTTTCCATCGAGTGAGTATTGAAATCACAGCCTCAACCTCTGTTACACTGTACCAGACACAAACGGTCTTATTTTTCGCTTTTAAATCTTGAATTTCAGGACAATATTGGCAAAAGGCACAATCACGCGTCTGCTAAC
>DWMZ01006281.1:0-10408 GCA_018249855.1 Eueides tales michaeli | reverse complement strand
ATACTATATTTATTTAATTTAATTAGAGGTAAGATACATCACGCAGAAATATTATCTTTATTGGGTTTGTGTGTGCCGGACAAATTTGTGCAGCGACGACGACGGCCTCATCTGCTAGTTGTACCTCGTGGTCGCAATAATTTATTGAACGAGGCGCCACTGACGCGGGTGCTTCGCAATCTCAATATTGTAGCGGAAAAGTCGGATATTTTTACTTGTACGCTGAGTGAATTCACAAGGATAGCTTTATGTGTTATTTGTTTTGTAAATTAAATTATGTGTGCTTTGCTGTCGTATTGGGTGTTACCTGTAATGATAGTTGTAAGTTATGAGTAAATAAATAAATAAATAAATAAATAAATATTGGGTTGAATTGCAGCATAGAATTTAACTTTATAACATTTTGACAAATTCCAAAATTCAGACCATGACACACTCAATTAGTTAATGCAATAAAGTAGTAAATAACTCTCCAAATGTATGCATTTTTGGCGGCATTTTTAATTGTCTATGTCAAACCACTTCACAGAATAATTATAGTAATAAAAATCAAATTATACATTTTACCGCCATTATAAAAATTGACAATAAAAATATATTGTGATTGCTATCAATTTTATAATATTATATCGTAACATTATATATTAATTTATTGTTCAATTTAATAAATTATGATATTATAAAAGGCGGTGCTTTCTTTTGATATATTTGAGTATATGTTATCTGTTGAGTCATACATCTTGAATAAACTGTTATTTTATCGGTTTACTTCTCGCTCTTTTTTCACTCATAGCAAAGTAGGCAGAGGAATTTGGGAACCTAGTGTTAAAGAGTTTCTTGAGTTTAGGTGATTCCTACATAATGACCACGAAATTCGGTATGCGGGTAAAAGCGTAAAACTGATTAAAAAAAGTCGCGTTCAGTAAGTGACACTTTATTTTTTATAGGCTTCATGCTTATTTGCCTATATACAGATTTGGGCAGAGGGAATCTTGGAACCTATTGTTAAAGCCTTGTGTCTAAAAGGGAACGAAGTTCGTTCCCATTAAGACACTTCGGCTCCCCACTTTTTGCGGAACTCTCAACGCATGAGTGGCGGAGCTCAACGCTGTGCTTTGCTTAAATTACAAGAAGATAATTAAAATATTGAATATTTCATCCCTCGAGGAGGAATCAAACTTACAGCTTTGCGTTTCCAATCCATTAACGGCGTCACATGAAAACATTATATGTCAGAATAAACTGTTTCTTTTTAGCGCATTCGAAACGCCATAATTATAGAACAAAACTGAATTGAATCTATATTTTTTTAAATTAGTAAACAATATCTTTATATAATAATGTTATCACATATTACTTTGTCGTTATTTGTACAAAATTTATCACAATAAAAAAAGTTTGACATGTCCCATAATCCTAGACAATATTATCTAAAACATTTTAATTCCTCCTATCAAATACGGTTTTAAATTCGAAAATACTAACTTTTAATATTTTATATATTTAAAAATAATGAAATTAGCAGATTTATTTCTTTATCAAGTAGAGGATCAAACACCGTTATACACTCTTGAGTGAGGGTGTGTACTATGTTCTTAAGAAATAACAATCACTACTAAGTGACTGCTTGAAAGACAGCGGCGAGGGCACCTGGGGCTATGCGGGAACCAAACCTAGGCTTGCGGCCATCGATCTAACTAGAAGGTTCTCTATTCTATGCAAAGCAGCCACGACTGGGGTTAAATAAGACTAATGTAAGGGTCAACAGTCTCTTCCAGTTGGACCCGGCTGCGCGGTCAGAACTTCAAATTATTCTTTATTCAAATAGAATTTTACAAGCACTTTTGAGTCGTCGAACGAGCATAAAATTACCACCGGCTCGGTAGAATCAACAGGATCCACGGCTTCACCATTCAAAAGTATATTGGCTTTCACAATTTTCGAGTTGGGTATTCGGAATATTTACACATTTAGTTTTTTTATTATTCAAAAGTAAACTATACCTAAGCACTAAACCACATGTGTATGTGTGAGGACTTATGCATGTATGTGTACACACATATGTGGATATGCGATCACTAGTGTGGATGTACGATCACATGTGTGGCCTCATGTGAGAATGTGTCATCACATGTTGAGACATGTGATCACAAATGTGTATATGTGATTAAGTGTGTTGAAATATGATCTCATATGTCGATGTGTGGATATGTGGTCACACGTGTGGACGTGTGTATGTATGATTACATATGGACATGTAATAACATGGGTGGATATGAGATCTTTAGTTTGGATGTGTGGTCTCATGTGATGACGTGGGATCTTGGATGTGTATGATCACGTATGGGCGAGTGAGGTATTTGATATTACATGTGTGAATGTGTTACCATATATGTGAACCTGTGATCACTTGTGCGTACATACATGAGATCACACGAAATTACACAAGTAAAATGACACGTGATTTTACATATATACTTATCTTTTATTTTAGCTCGATTATTACGCCAGGATCTTAAAATAAATTGGTAGGTAGTGGGCAGGACAACAAAATATCCTAAAGAGGTTCCATTATCTTTTACGTACATACGGAAACGGAAATACAATTGACTACATAAATTAAATGACATATATAGATACAATACAAAGAATTAATTTAAATTTACTATAGTTATCGATTAGTCTACTAATTAGTCGACTCACAAATCAGTCAACCAGTGAACAAATTATCGAGTCGCAAACATCTGATCATCATGGCTATCATTCGATCTACACTTGTAGGAAATTATTTTAAAATGTATTGATATCTTTGCTCGTTTCGGCAGAAAGTGGGGAGGTAACAGAGTGTCTTAACACTAGGTTCCCAAGTTCCTTCTGCCTATCCTGCCACGTGCGGCATACAGCGTGAAGCCGATTCTTTACTGGTCTGTCACAAGCGCAGTTTGGGAGGTACTCAATTTCTTGAAAATTATTTAAATAATCAACACCTTACGCAATCTAATGCGGACTAATCACAGCTATAAAGATACCTCCTTTTTTTACAGAAATATATGAAAATATTTAATACCTATTTAACGTAGCGGGATTTGAACCCGCGTCTCTGGGGAACTTCCTCTACTTCTTCTACGGTCTTTTTCTTTACCAAGTGTGGATTAACACTTTAAAAATAGTAAAAAAATAGGTATTTAATCTTAAAAATTTTAATTACCTTGAATAAAAAAGCAGTCAGGTGCGAGTCGGACTTGTCCATTGGGCTCTATACTAATTTCAGGACTGTCGGCTAATTTTTCGTGCTATGCTTAATGAGAGTTTAATTTTCATTAGTTTATGATTATGTGTTGTAAAATATACACAAATTTAAGTTTTCTGTTGAACTATAACTATAAAAAAAAAATTTTTTGAATTTTTATTGTATTAGAGGCCTGTCGTGGCGCAGAGGCACAAGCGTACGACTGTTAATGACAGCTTGTAGGCTCGATCCACACATTCGAAAACCATTTTAAGGAAATATAGAACCAAAAGTGAAGCTCTTAAGCGTCATTTGATCTGGAAATAATAATCATTTGTCTTTTAAAGATAGTTAAAAGTTAAAAAATAATAAGATAATAATAAATGTTAATATGGAAATTATTAATGAAAATATTACATATTGGTACAATATTATTTCTACACTTGTAAATAAATATACTGCTTATATGCACACACATGTAGCATAAGTCAAAAGGAAATACCAAATCACCTGTAACACTCACATCAAACGTCCATGAGATTAATCTAAAGATTAATTTGTCTAATTTAAGCTGTTTTTTTCTTCATATTATAAACATATAAACATATCAATATTAGTCTTCTCATCATAATTGATATTTTATTATATATATATATATATATATATATATATATATATATATATATATATATATATATATATATATATATATATATATATATATATATATATATATATATATATATATATATATATATATTCATACCTGTGGAAGAGTCAGGTTGTCAGCAATGACACCACGCATGGGCTCTTAAGCGTCTCAACACTTAGACTATCTCCACTTAATCTAAAACGCGGGATACGGCGTGAACAGCTTCACGCAGAGGGACAAATAAAACACAAATATCGACATTAAAACATAGTTAGGTTACACACGGACGCGGCCGCTATACTACACACTATTTCAGATATAATAGTAATAATAATTAAAAAAAAAAAAACAATTTCAATTCACTTATCTAAATGTTAAAAACGCAAAATATCATTTGTTACAACACTATATGTGCTTATATGGTTTCAAAATGGAGGTATTAATTGAATTTCAATGAAAAAATCTTAATTTAATATTAAAAAACGGTGAACACTGAGCATATTTTCATGTAACTCACCAGTAACATAGCTTATATATCACAAATGACATAGAGACCGTAATTTAATGTAATCATTTGGCCATAATGCAACAAGTTTAAGCGGGCGAAGCCGCGTGTGTGTCACTAGTAATCCATAATTACCATATTCTATCAGATTAATTTTATTTAATTTTTTTTTGTTTATTTCGAATTATATTATAAATAGCACAAAATCAATTTACAATATAATTTGAAAATAAATATAAGTCGAGTGCGAGTTGACACAGCCAAACAAGGGGTTCCGTATCAATTCCAATATTTTAGGTCCACGAGACCTTTAGAGCCAAATTTCATAATCTAACCAGAGAAGGTACCCTGGTACCTTGCTACTTCCCATGGAAACTCTTCTTAATCTATAGAGATTTTATTTACACGGCCAAATTCATACAAAATGCAGCAAAAACGATGCATAAATGTATCGTATCTTTCAATTGCATAGACTTAGATGCTTCATTTTTTTTGAACACAAAATGAGTATATACCTAAATACTTCAAATTAATTTCATTTCGATATCCCCACGAGATATCAAGATAAACAATCTTGAGACAGACCATACAAGGGTTCTGTTATTTCTTCCTGAAATATGGAACCCTAAAAACCAAAAACATTAAAAAATAAACCTCGATACAACAAGATTTAAAATATTAATTTCAAAAACGTATAAAAAATTTCAGCTTAGCGCGCGATTTGAACCCGCGCCTCTTGGAAACCGTCCCAACGCTCTGACCAACTAAGCCATACGTTCTCACCAAGCTACGTCGAAATTCTTACACGCTTGTTACAACCTATTCATGTTGTTAGCAACTTTCACGTATTTAAAATTAGTATTTTTCCTTTCTAAATGTGAAACAACATTTTAAAAATAGCAAAAACAATATTTAAATCCAGAACCCTTAAATACCACTGAAGTATTTTGTACTTTACTAGTCATATATCAATTGATCTTTTTGCTCTAAGTATATTTATTTATGAAAAAAAAAAAACAATCGAATTATTAAAAAAATAAAAAAAACATATGACCAAAAAAAAAACTATAAACAATTATTGCTTCATACAAATTTCACTAATTCCTCCATTCTGAAACCGATCTACACTATTTACGTAGCTTTTGAACTATAAAAAAATATATGAAAAAATTTATTTACGAAAAGCAATTATTTTAGTTGAAATGTATTTGTAAAAACAAACTTAATCAATTGTGAAATATTCAAAAAAATATAAAAAATCAAAATGGTAGAATTGATTTCCACTCGGTGAATTATTTTTATTATATTTTCATTTCCTCGCTATAATAGAAGGACAAAGCGCGGCGTTGAGTTCCGCCAGTCAAAACGTAATGTTTTGTCAATTCCGCAGAAAGTTAGGAATGAAAGTTCTTATTACTAGATCCCCAGGTTCCCTTTGCCTATCCTGGTATGTGCAGTATAAAAAGGGAACCTAAAAACTATCTCATTTCTCCGCTCTAATAAAACAAACGGCGTTAAATTCCGCCAATTAAAACGACTCTAAAAATGAGTAAAAAACGTTTAAATGGTCCATAATTCAAATGCTACGTAAACAATATCTAAATCTTAAATCTATATTAGTAAAAAAAAATTGAAAAAAAAAAAAATACAATAAATAGGCGGTGATCCAATTAATTGAGACCTTCTCGTTTCCAAAAATAATACTTATTACAGGAAAAATATATTCATTTCACATTTAAAATTGACGGACAGATCGATCGTAAATAAATAAAATAATAAAAAGAAGTCGTATAAGAACGTCCGTCTCTTAGACTATATCAGTGCTGCCATATCAAAATATTTATGAAAAAAAAACTTATTAATAAAAAAAATAGGCAGAAACAGAAGAGATTAATACTTTCATTAAATATAATGAGTGGAAATCGAACCTGCCACCTCCGATTTACTACTAATATATTTGGTACATATAATTTTGTACGTCACTATAGGCAGAATTTTAACAGAATTTATTAAGAAAAATATATATATTAAACAAAAATTAATAATATATATATATATATATATATATATATATATATATATATATATATATATGTATATATATATATATATATATATATATATATATATATATATATATATATATATATATATATATATAAACATATATAAACATTACAACCGTTTCTCCCACTATAAATGACACAAACAACAACCTCTCAGACAATCTAAACGAATATCGATTATTTAAACTATTTAAATACGATCGATCTGTAAATAAAATATAAATATCTATGAAACAACAAATTTTCGCAACAAAATATACTTTTTTTTTATAATGTACACTGGTTTTATTTTATTATTAATAATAATTATAATTATATATTAATAGTCTGTATAAGAAAAAAAGTATACATATACAGATTAAATAATAATAAATTGACAAACGTATGTAAATTATTTTAGGACAAAATAATAATTTGTCTTATGTATAGTATGGTTGTTAAATAAAATAGTTGCCATATTGAAAAAATCTATATATATATATATATATATATATATATATATATATATATATATATATATATATATATATATATATATATATATATATATATATATATATATATATATATATATATATAAACGGATGTAAATAAATGTAAATATTATAAACCTATGAAACCCATACTATACATATAAAAAAATATATTAAAATATAAAACACATCTTACATATGAAAAAACCATTAACTATCAAAGTTATTATTATTTTTTTTTAATGTAACTACTTTTTTAATTTACAAGTTCATGAAATGAATAGCAAGTACTCGTCAAATTCACAAAAAAAAAACAAATATAAACATCGATTTTTTTATTCTTAAATCGATTTCAATTGATGAAAACAAACAAAACAACAAATGACGTTTCGTTCTAAATTTAAAATTTACTCACACAATTAAATTTTAGGTGTACTGTCATTTTGACATTTACTTTTTTAATTTAAAATGCTATTCAATTCACAGACACACATACATACATCTTATCTAAATTAAAATATAGCACCCCCATAACATCGAGTACTGTTCTGTTAAGAGATTTAGTATTAAATTATATTTTTTTTATATATATAAAAAAAACAAAACAAACAATTACAATATAATATTCTCTATGAACATTTTTTTTTATAATCATATGTATATATTTGAATAATTATATTTATCATTTTGGATTTAGCACGGTCGCCATTTTGTAAAAAGAAAAACAAAGAAATGAGTATTTTTTTTTGTTCTTTACATAATATCCATACAAAAATTAAATTTATAATATATCTAAATTAATATTATCTAAACGCCAATAGTCATAATAAATCAAAAGAATTAAATATATTAAAAATTAAATTATATAAATGTCGACGACTCTGCCATTAAAATTTATGAAAAAAAAAAAACAATAATCACAGATTAACAAAAATATTGTATATATAGATTAAAAATGGATTTCCTTTACAGCCTAAGTTACATACATAATACTTTTTTTTGTCATATATACCTATAACTGCCGATTCGAATATATTAATCTCTAAGTTATTCCCTAACTTTGATTATAAATAAAAAAAAATAATCATAAAAAACTACTCTACGACATATTTTTAAATAATCAATTTTAAAAAATACGTATAAAAAATTATAAAAGCAATACGACTTCTCCAAAATAATTAATTAAAATTATATATAAAAAAAAATCTCTAAGTAATAATATTTTTTAAAAAAAAAAAACACGCATACACACTTAAAAAAAACCCACAAAAATTTGATAAAATATAGGCCATTTACGTATTATAGAATTAAAAAAAAAAACAAAAAGAAAGCTGTCAATTTCAAATTTTATGTATATCTGTGGATATTTGCGTTTATTTTTTTTTTTAAATATTCTTAATCTGGTGGTAGATAACTGAAGAGCTTGTATTTATCCCTTATGTACGGTCGGACGTCGTCTTTCTGTAAATAATCATATAAACAATTTAACATACAGTCTAGTGAGGGTCTATTTTTACTATTTTTAAAGTGTTTATTCCACACTTAGGAAAGAAAAATATTAAACTTTAGTATTTTTCTTTCCTAAGTGTGGAATAAACACTTTAAAAATAGTAAAAACATTTAATAAATAGCATTCTCTCTTGCCAAATGATAATTCTAATTATCTTGGGGTAGCGCGGAAATTTGTAAAAAATCTCCCTACAGAGATGTTAACAACATAAATAAGTTGTAACAAGCGTATAAGAATTTCGACGGAGCTTGGTGAGGACGGATGGCTTAGTGGTCAGAGCGCTTGAACGGTTTTCAAGAGGCGCAGGTTCACATCCTGCTTCGTCCAAATTTTTATACGTTTTTAAATTTAGTATTTTAATAAGGGTCGTTGTGACACAGAGGCGCAAAAGTGTGTCTGTAAAGGCGACAGGTTGTTGGTTTGATCTCCACTTGAGGAAATGAAATATTTAAGATATTCAATTGCTTTCAAATGCTGCCGTACTTGGGAACCAACTGTTAGACTAGGTACCCAAGTACCCTTTGCCTACCCAGCTATGTGCGGGAAACAGCATAAAGCTGTAAAAAAATCAGAAATAAAATATTCATATTTCCTGTCTCCGCAAAGACAGAGTCACAGACATAGCTTGTATGTAATAAATACACAATTTTATTTAAGTTGACGCTGTATCCCACACAATAACAGAGTAAGCAGAGGGAACCTGGGACCCTAGACCAGACTCTCCATCCCTATAAGGACAGTTTTCCAACAAACCTGGGAACCTTAAGTCATTGGAGGAGTTCATTATAAAGTGGCGTAACTGGACGCCGAAACAAATACTTACTGTAGCCAAATGTTCTAAAAAAGGCAATAACTTCAGTAATTCATTGTCACTTCTGTCCACGAACCAACTGTCTATCGGGATGCCATTTTCTAATTGATAACCAAACGCCTGAAAATAAAATTAAAAATATATATATAATATATATTTTTACTAGCAAGCACGCGGCTTCGCCCGCTTGAAATACATTGTTATTCACTAATCTCAATTACTTTCTTGTTCTAATAAAATTAACACTTTTAAAACAATATCTATACATAGAAAACTAAAATTTCAGCTAAAAGAATAAAAAAAAATTTGTAGCAACAAAATTAAATATTTTATATTGAATTAACTTTTTTATTTTTCATAAAACAAATAATAAATGTTGAAGAAAGGTGGCCAAAATTATAATAGTGAAAACTGTATTTAAATTTGTTAAGTCATTTCGGAGATTAGCGTGTACAAACGTACAGACATACATATAAAATTTTTTGTCTAAAATATATCTTTCATATACAGACAGCCATCAGTTACAAATTTAATCTAAGTATAGACTTAGCTTCACGCTGTATCACGCACATGGCGGGGTAAGCAGAGGGAAAGAAGTGTAACTCAACGCCGCGTTTTTGGCCTTGTTACCAGAGCGAACAAATGAAAACATTAAATAATTTAAATGGAAAATATTAAACAAATCATTTACTGCAGTGGGACTCGATCTGGGATCGAACCCACAACCTGTCGTTTACAGTCACACGCTTGTGCCGCTGCGCCACGACAGGCCTCAAAGATTACGAAAAAAAATATATAAATACTTTGATTTCATATTAAATACCAATACATACCTGCGGGCTGTTATCAACAATGACAGTTTTTCTCAAGTCGCGTCCCAAAATGGACAAATCCTTGACATAATTGCCGTTCACCAAAAGACAGTGTTCACGGAACAATCTGGAAGTAAAAAAAACGTTAGTATCGTTGTAAAAATCCTGTATATAAATAAGGCACACACACACCACCCACAAACACACACCACACACACACACACATATACACACACACCACATACATCACACACACACACACACACACTTTAAGCAGGCAATATCAGTGTTGTGTCACTCATATCACTATGTATTGATAAACTCTATACATGTGCCTATTGTCTTATCAG
>DWMZ01006280.1:0-10408 GCA_018249855.1 Eueides tales michaeli | reverse complement strand
AATTTTCCAAAAAATCACAAAATGATTTATTTTGTGGTATAAATAAAAAAATGAAAACATAAGTTATGTGTTCGAAAAGATATTTAGAATACCACATGCGATACGCAATTTCTGTATCTAACTCCAACATAATGAAACATATTATATTAAGGCACAAAGCATAAAACACAGTCAAACATTTTACTATAAACATGCGTAAAGGTATGAACTTCGCAAATCCGTTATCAATGGCAAAAATAAATTGTGCTAATATGAAAAAGACTTTCAACGTTGTCGATAAGGGCCTGATTTTATAATTTGGGAACTTCTTAGCTATTATGTGAGATTTTACTTGAATCATTTTGGTTTTTTATTATTTTCATTAGTAGAGTCACTTATATTCCTTTTTTTTTATTTGTATGTTACTTGTCTAAAAACTACTAACGTAATGAACTAACATTACTATTTGTTAATTTAAGTAATTTCGTTTAATACATTAATTGCTCTGATGTATGTACTCGTACTCGTATACTATAGAATTTACAGTACAAAGATAAAATATTCATAAAGCATTATTTTTATTAACGTTATTGGTTTTAATAACTTATTAAGGAAATACAAAATAAATTATTTTTTAAAATTAATCGTTGTTTTTCTATTAATGAACTGGATAATAGTTTAGCTTTTTTCAATTTACTTAATTATGTTTAACGATGCCTGTCGTGGCGTAGGGGCACCAGGGTTTGACTGTAAACGACAGGTTATGGGTTCTCGACCCCGATTCGAGGATATGAAATATAATTTACAAATTAAATATTTAATGTTTTCATTTCTCCACTCTGGTAACAAGCCAGCGCGGCGTTGAATTTCGTCACTTAACACGCATTGCCTCAAATTCGGCGAAAAGTGAGATGAGGTACGTTCGCAGGTTCCTTATGCCTACACTGCCATGTGGCGTGAAGCTTAAAAAATGTTAAACGAATTGTATGGATTAAAATCCATAAATAAAATCCATAAATAAAAAAATAAAAAAAAATTAATAGAAATTAATAGAATTTATAATTGAGGCATTAATTTTAAAAAATTAATGCCTCAATTATAAATTCTACAATCATTTCCGTTATAATCGTTCAAAGACCCCAATAGAATCCCAACAGATTCTTGGTTGCTCTCGTGTCGTATAGAGCAATACAACTTAATAAACCATCTATTGTTATTAGTGAGCCAATTATATGGTATAATAAATATAAAATCCTAATTAAATTAATTAATTGTTAATTTAATGATTAGTTCATTTAAAATTTAAAGAGATAATTTATAATTAGGATAGGCCGAGGGAAATTAATGTTAAAAAACTTCGATATCTACGCGTCATCCACTAACCAAAACATTACGTGTGGCAGAACTTAACGCCGTTCATTGTTTTCTTGCCAGAGTGTGGAAATAAGAATATTTTTTTTATCTCTAGCGGGTTTGATACCCACTAGAGATAAAAAAATGATTCTTGCCCACAATAGATAATGACCACGACGGCTTCTATTAACTTCAATAAACTAATTAAAGTGTTGTTATATCTAAATGATACATATTTTAGTAGAAGTTAATACTTATCACTTCGTTCTTGTAAGTACTTTTCTTTAAATATATTTCTCACATTTTAAAGACTATTAAAATGTGAGATATTCAATTTTGTTGTTTTTAAAAGAAACATCCATTTATTCCGTTTTGAAAGGGCAAAGTTATTTTCTTTTAATATTTTTTATTGCTTTTTATATTTTTATTTAGTCTCAAAATGTGAATTGAATTAAAAAAAATTGAAGACAGAATTTTGTACATGGAATCCCGCAGACAACTACATTTTGCTACTTTACTATTTGGTATAGTAAAATATCGTATTCCTAAATATTTATACAATAAGCTACACTGGTCTAATGATTTAAGTACCTATGAGACAAGGGCCTCGAAGCTCTTGTTACTTGTACCAATCCATCATTCAGCTGCTCCCTCCACCATTGCGCAGCTTAAAATCAATTTACATTCTTAGAATAAAATTTAAAAAGAACCTTTTACAAAACGCAAGAACAAGCGTAGCTTTGTAAAAAATGGGCATATACAAAATTTCAATATATTCACTATCTTCGTTTTTAAAATAGCCAAATACTTATTATACTTGAATACTATTTTTATATTTATTGCATTTTTACTTAATGTTTATTTAACTTGTACATATGTAAATATTATCTTTTCCCTATATTAGAATAACTCTTAATAATTTATATACTTGAATCTTAATATAATTGGTGTTAATGTACATTTCTTTTATATTATATTTTATTATATTAGGTATCGTTCGTAGGCGCGTCCTTTTCTAGGCGGCCACTGAAAACCAGCGTTGGTAATTGGTAAGTTCTCTAGCTCATCTGCCAACATTTAAGCTAAGTGACCTTTCTTTTTTAACATCACACTGCTGTATACATTTTTCTTAATTAAGTCTGCATTTAGCAATGTATATGTTTATGTATGTACATGTATGGATATTGATTATCGCAAAGACTATTTCTGGTATTTTAATGATTAGCATAGACCAAAACTAAAGCGGAAATTAATTATTGACTATATCCTCAAGAATCTTAAAAATTCACCAAGCTTATAAAATTAACCAAATAATGAAATATTTCTTTGGATTGCTCTGTAGCATCTATAAGGAATGGAAGGAAGTTTTTTAAGCGACAGTATGCGTAAAATAAAAACATGATTTTATTTTCTTTATCATAAGAAGAAAGTCCTGACCTAACAAAAAAAGGATATATAACCAACAATGAGCGCATATTTTTATCAGCTAAATGTAGCAGAGTAGAGCGCACAGAAAGTTTTGCATTCATTACAAAACAATACAATGATGACGTTGTAATAATACTGATTGATATACAGATTCCACCAAAATGCGTAATCAAAGTCAATGCTTTAAAATAAAATTACGTTAAACAGAATTACGCAGTTTCACGCAGTTAGTTGTGTTACAGTAAATAACAGTTTTGTTTTCACAGTTCTTATTCAATGGCAACTCTGAGGTTTGTTAAAAGACAGTATACTGCGTAAAATAGAAAGAAATATATAATCAGAGGAAGGTTCTGACCAAACAAAAGAAAAGAATATATAACCCATAATGATAATTTTGTATTTTATTACAGACCATCGGAAAGAAATTGCAGTGTACCTACCATCCATAGTCCTACATAGTAAACGAAAACAGTCGTTGTATAAATAATAATTTTTATTCCAATACAATTTTCAATATTAAAACACATGTCTTCAACAGCTAAAAGTAGATTATCGAATAGAGTACACAAAGTTTTGCGTTTATTACCAAGGATAACATTAATGAAGGACTGAATGATATATAGATTAAAAATAAAATTACGTCAAACAGAATTCCAAGGGCAGTTAATGTACACACACACACACACACACATACATACATACATACATATATATATATATATATATATATATATATATATATATATATATATATATATATATATGTGTATGTGTGTGTGTGTGTGTGTGTGTGTGTGTGTGTGTGTGTGTTAATGTGCGGATATTGAAATATATATATATATATATATATATATATATATATTGCTTTCTTTTTGTATTACCTTTAATTTACACACTTCAAGATACAAATGTTCATGTAAAATTACTTTCTTAGACGAGTCGTACAGAGGTAAGATTCCAAAAAATAAATACAATTCACCATGACAACTCTGAGCCGGTTTGAAATCTCGGATCGCAATCAAAAATGGAAGTTATAAGCAACAGGTGCTTATTCCCTACATGAAAAGTAAACAACAAATGTCTCAATATTCATTGAGGTCGCAGGTTCTTTTACCCTGAGGCCTGTCGTGGGGCAGTGGCGCAAGACTGTGACTTTAAGTGCGACAGGTTGTCAGTTCAAATTCAAATTCAAATTCAAAATAATTATTTATTTAAATAGACTTTTGCAAACACTTTTGAATCGTCACGAACATATAATTACCACCGGCTCGGAATTCTGCTGAGAAGAGCCGGCAATAAATTCAACAGTTGCTCTTTTCAATATTATATAATGTTACAATTTCATTGTTTAATACAATAGTGACTATCCTGTATGAAATTCAAATGATCTTGATGAAATACATTTTTATCGTTCAAATATTCTTGGACAGTGTAGTAAGCTTTCTTAGTTAACAAGTTCAATCCCTACTCGAAATAATGAAATATTTATTACTTTCAATTTATATATTTAATGTTTTTTACTATTTTGAAAGTGTTATTCCACACTTAGGAAAGAAAAATACTAAATTTAAAAACGTATAAAAATTTCGCTTCGTTCAAATAAATAAGTTGTAACAAGCGTATAAAAGTTTCGACGGAGCTCGGTGAGAACGAATGGCTTAGTGGTGAGCGCGCTTGGACGGTTTCCAAGAGACGCGGGTTCAAATCCTGCTTCGTTCAAATTTTTATACGTTTATAAATTTAGTATTTAATGTTTTGATTTCTTTGCTCAACTCTCTTGGTTCTAGCCCTTGGTAACTAGGCAAAGCGCGGCGTTGAGTTCCGCCACTCAACTGCTGTTGAGGAAGTGAATGAGTAGGTTCTTTTACACTCCCTATAATATTTATATTTATGCAAAAATATTTTTATTTCCATTGTACTGTTTAACATAATGCGGCGTTTAGTTCCACATTCGACATGTATGGAAGTCCCTATAAAACGAACGGGAAGTGAAAAGTACATGAATACGATTAAAGGAGACATCTTACAATGCAAATGAAACATCGATTAACACGACTCACTTAGCTTCACGCTGTATCCCGCACATGGCAGGGTAGGCAGAGGGAACATGGGAACCTAGTGTTAAGACACTCCGTACCACATCCATTCCCCTCTTTCCGCCGAACTTGAAGCATTGCGTTTTGAGTGGCAGATCTTAACGCCGCGTTTTGCCTACCAGAGCGAAGAAATGAAATTATTAAATATTTAAATTGAAAATATTGAATATTACATTTCCTCGAGTGGGGATCGAACCCAGAACCTGTCGGATACAGTCACACGCTTGTGCCGCTGCGCCACGACAGGCCTCTTATTACCAGAAAACATTAAAAAAATGTTATAAAATAAATTAAATAAATCTTTAAAAAATACGCTGTGCACTGCGCCAACATAAATATATAATTATATACGAACATACTTACATATATTGCAACAAGGTAATATATTTTAATACTACATAATTAAAATAAGATTAGAACACTCGTGAACGCATTAGAAGAAACTATAGACATTAACTGCGTTAAATGGATAAACTATATTGTTATATAAGATAAGGAGTAGAGGCCGTTGTGGTGCAAATGACAGTTGCAGGTTCAACTCCAGACGAGGGACATTATTTTCATTTCGTCGCTCTAGTAATAAGATAAAACGCGGCGTTAAGTACTGCCACTCAGTACGAAATGTCTCGAGAGATTGTGTTGGGAATGTGGGGAACAGAGTATTGTAAGATAACGTTCCCTCAGACTATCTGCTATATATCTAACGGATACGGCGTTAAACTCCAAAAAGAGAATAACTGATAAAGAATTTTAATAAATAATAATTAATTAATTTTTTTTAACCTTAAGAAACATTATAATTTACTGTAGAGAAAAATAGAAAGTGTTATGATTCTCTACTCTCCACGAGCTTTATGAGAGAGATCTAATTTAATTAAATTAAAATTAAAAATCTAAATTTATTTACGTGATTTAGAGTTTGTTTTGCTTTTACTTAATTAAGTTAGCTAGACCAAAGCCACCGTATCTACAGTCTGAGACTGTCACATTCTTGAACAAAGTCAAACTATGTAATAGGATTAAATTATAAATTTTAAGACATTAGTCTTAATGTCTTAAAATTTAAATTTTACTATCAGGAAAAGCGCGGTGTTTAGCTCCGCCACATAACACGCAATTCCTCAAATTAGGTGGAAAGGGGGGGTACGAAATGTATTAACTGGAATGTTGTGTCTTGGATGCCATGTATGGAATTTAGTGTGAAGCTAAAAAAAATTGTTTCGGCTTGAAGCGTCTTTTGCATTGAAAAAATATGTATCGTGTATGAAAATTTTGCAGCTTTGACGCCTAGTGGTCATTTGGTAGTTGGAGGCAATTATCTTTCTATCGATGTTGAGTAAAATTGTTGAGAGCACATGTTAATGTCAATGTGTAGCATTATCCGAGTAGAAGTGCGAGTTTTTTTCAAATTTCCAAGAATATGCAAATTTATTTCGTAAGAAAATCTCAGGCCTTTTCAATTGTAAATCAAATTTAATATTTTTCTGCCCAACTTTTTTTATTAACTATCTATATGTCTATATACATAAGGCGTAAGGGTAATTAGAGAGGACCTGGCATTAGCAGTTTAGTACACTCCTTTTTCTAGTTTCTGTCAAATTTCCAAGTAAAGAGAGCAACTTTAGATACAAAAAAAATATAGCTTGAAATATGTGTGTATGTATAAATATTGACAAAATTAAATGAATTCTTTAATTTTCACAAATAATGTAACTGCTAACACTAATATATAAGAAGTCTTGTAGAAGTTAAATGTTAGTTATTTATTTTAACCGTTACTAATCGATTTTTAAATCAAGATATGAAGTATGTTTTGAGGCCTATAGTGGCGCAGCGGCAGAAGCGTGTGACTGTAACCGATAGGCTGTGGGCTCGATCCCCACATTCGACGAAATAAAAAAATGTATATTTATAATTTAAATATTAAATGTTTCATTTCTTCGCTCTGATAACAAAGCAAAATCGCGGCGTTGAATTCCGCCACTCAACACGCAATGCCTCAAATTCGGCGGAAAGTGGGTAACAGAAGTGGAACGGAGTGTCGTAACACTGGGTTCCCAAGTTCCCTCTGCCTACCCTTCTGTGTGCAGGATACTGCGTGAAAACAAAATAAACTAACTAACAAACAAGCAGACTTGTATTGAAAGTGATTATATTCGAACATATAACTATCATATATATGTACACAACGTCCTACAGCTCCATGAGTAGTTCAAGATCTTTTAAAAATATTCAATTAAAATATCTATAGTAATATTAGAAGGCTGAAGAATTTGGTTGAAAGCGTTTATCTCAGGAACTTTTGGTTTGAATAGAAATAATTCTGTATTCTATAGTTATCAATGTAACGAAAAAAGCTAGGCTATATTATATTATGTTAATTGTTTCTATATAACCCACTGTACTGTAGTCAATGTTACTTCAGACTGACAATACAAGAAACAAAAACGTGAGATTTTAGGCCCAAAAAAGATTTTCTCTCTCGAAAAAAAATGTAGCTACATAAATATTCCATATTTACCTGCAAATGATCGTGCTGAGCTCGGTCAGAAAGCGCCAGTAGTTGACCTTCGTTCACTCGGACTCCCCGTTGGATTTTAGGGCTCAGCATGTTTTTCCTAGACAAAAGAAAAATGGTTTATATATATTTCTTTATGTTAGTTTACAATACATTTACAATACACAAGAATATGAAATGATGAAATTATTAGTTTTCTATGGTATTTTCTCACACTATTTACACATATAAGTAGAAAGAACTAGAGAATCCCATATTAAGACACTAAAGACACTTTCGTACCGATTATTTTCCCAAATGTGAATACCCTAACTATTATTTTGAGAGCATTGCGTGTTGAGTGGCAGAAGTCAACGCCATGTTTAGCCTCGTTATCGAAAGCTAGGATATGAGAAATGATAAGTTCGTTTTCTTTCGGGATTCGAATCTATAGCCTGTCGAGTATACAGTCACACGCTTGCGTCTCTGTGCCATAACAGGTGCCAACATATTTTCAAGATCCTCTCTTAGAAATGATTTAAATAATATATAATACATAATATTATTAGAATATTTTTAATAGATATTGTATCTCTATATGAATTTAATAGAGAAACTAGTGCAAATTCTTTCTTGTTTACACTATTGTTTGATATATATAAATATAGAAGAAAAAATATTTGTTAATGAAATTTTAGCCTACAATAATTTTCTCATATATCAAATTAAAGATCTGTATAGTATATAGAATTTTTCCGTTACTAAAAGACGGCGCTTGTTCGTAAATATGCGGCGTAGAACGCTGAAATTTACCATGCAAGTTCTATGGAGAGGTGACTAAGAATTCTTCAAAATATAAATGAAATAAAAGGCGACCTTATAACGTATAAAACAAATAATAGACTAATATTAAAAAATACAAAGAGGGACTTAAACCCGTACCTTTTTTAATCCCTCCAGTCGCCCTGACCACTAAGCCATACGCTCTCGTAACCATGTTGAGCACGCTAGCTATACGCTTGTTACAACTAATTTTTTGGTTTTGCCAAACGATAATTCTAAGCAATTATTATTAGGGGCCATTTAAAAGAAATCTCCATACAAAGACGCTATCAACATGAACAAGTTTAAAAATAGGCAAGTTTCAAAACCTGCTACGTTATTTTCTTTTACTTTTTCTAATTATTTTTTTCAATTGTGAATTAACACTTTATATATAGTTAATATAGATAACTGTCATTTTTTTATATTTAATTATATAAATTGCATCTTCAAAATGTCAACAGACTAAAAAGAATATTACAAAAAAATGGCACGAAGAAGATACAAACATATTTTATTCATTGAAACGTCTGCGTTACTTCCATAGTCTGTTGTACTCCTGACTGTATACTGAATATTGTATTTAATAGTTGTACTAAAACCTTTGGCTCTATACACTCTGGAGAATGTAACTTTTGTGGTTAAGTAATAAAACTTTTCAATTTAATATGGTTACTAAGCTTCACGCTGTATCCCGCACATGGCAGGGTAGGCAGAGGGAACTTGGGAACCTAGTGTTAAGACACTCCGTTCCACTTCCATTCCCCACTTTCCGCCGAATTTGAGGCATTGCGTGTTGAGTGGAGGAACTCAACGCCGCGCTTTTGCCTTATTACCAGAGCGAAGAAATGAAACATTAAATATTTAAATTATAAATATTAATTATCTCATTTTGTTCAGTGAAGATCGAACCCACAACCTGTCGGTTACAGTCACACGCTTGTGGCGCTGCACCACGACAGGCCTCTATATAGTATATCTAAATAGTATCTATTATATATACATATGTACAGTAGTGTAAAGTAGCGCGACAGGTTGCTGGTTCGATCCCCACCCGACCAAAATGAAATATTTATTTTCATTTCTTCGCTCTGGTAACGAGGCAAAACGTGGCGTTGAGTTTCGTCACTGAAAATTGGGGTAAGGAACGTAGTGTCTTAACACTAGGTTCCCATATTCCCCCTATCTAACCTACCATATTTGACCTTTTAGTCCTTTATCAAATTATTTTACCTGACTAATTGTTTGAGCTATCATAGCATATTTTAAGCAAATAGACTTACGACATTTTTTGTAGCGTTTGTTTGGGATCCATATTTTAGAAATATATATTGATATAAAATCAAAAAAGCAAAAAGGTAATTTGGGAACATAGTGTTAAGACACTCCGTATCGTTCCCCGCTTTCCGCCGGATTTAAGGCCTATCGTGGCGCAGGAGTACAAGTGTGTGACGGTATTTAATATTTTTAATTAAATATTTATCGTTTTAATGTCTTCACTCTGGTAGCAAGGCAAAGCACTTTGTTGATATCATACTCAACACAAAATGCCTCAAATGCGGAAAGTGGGGATTGGAACGTGGTGTCCTTAGGAGACCGGAGGTTCCCAAGTCTATGGTATGTGTGTGGAATACAGCGTTCACAAAGACAAAATATTGATTTTTCATTTCCAATTTACCATGTGTTGCTAAGATACTTATTGGTTAAAATACTAAAAATCGTATTTAATATCTCGAGGCAAATATCACATGCGTGTATCTTATCATATGTTACATTTTAAATAAAAAAAAATCCTCGTTATTAAAATTATGCATGTAAAGAAAAACATTGGGAATTAAAATTAAAGCTGTAATCACCTAATAAGCTATGTGTAAACAAATATGTGCATACACATGTACTATAGGTGAACGTAAAATAGGACAAGTTATATACAAGGCGTAAAGAAAAGCATTAAAATAAATAATATTTGGTTATAAACTTATTACTCACATTAATATTACTGCAGTGCGTTTGTCTTCAGCCACATAGTGTTTTTACTTATCATTTTCACTTTCAACCGTGCGAAATTGATTTCCCAAACCGAAACGCATTGCTTTATATTATTCCAAAGGTAAATCATCAATATTAACGACAATAGAATGTATATAGTAAATAGATATTAGAAACATTAACAATAGTATAGATAAAGGACAACGTTAAAATACAATTTCAAAGATATCTAATCACGAACTTG
>DWMZ01006279.1:0-10408 GCA_018249855.1 Eueides tales michaeli | reverse complement strand
TTTCCCTAATGAAAGCTCATAACCGATTGAGCACATCAAAGTGTATGAGTGAGTAATTTCAAAGTTTCAATGTATTAAATTTGAAATTTTAATTCGAGTGCTACCATACTTTGACATTTACTTATGATGACGTCGTGGTCAGGCTGATAGCGTTTATTTAAATTTTAAATATTTTATTCTAGAATTCAGATATATCATATTGGAGCCTTAAAGTTAGACATATAACCGGAGAGTCTAACAGGTCCTCTGTATATGTCTGTCATCCACTGTCATTCTCCACATACATGCTCTATGTATTGTATGAAAAAGCTCAACGCCGCACATTGCTTTGTTACCACAGCGAAGAAATGAAATAATTAAAAATATTTTAATCATTTGAATGGAAATTGAATTTTTCGCGTTTACAGTTGCACGCTTGTGCTTACTTGACATAATGGTCTGAATTCATAATAAATATGATTTAATTTGAGGCCTGTAATGGCGCAGCGGCTCAAGCGTTTGACTGTAAACACGACAGGTCGTAGATTCGATCCCCACTCGAAAAAATGAATTATTTAATATTATTAAATAAAACAAAATAAAAAATGTAATTTCTGCGCTCTGTTAATAAGGCAAAACCGCGGCGTTGACTTCCGCCACTTTACAGGCAATGCCTTAAATTTGGGGGAAAGTGGAGAACGGAACGGAACATTGTATCAGGCAAATGCAGAGGGAACTTATCACTAGGTTCCCAATTCCCTCTGCCTACTCTACCATTTGCGGGATACAATGTGAAGCTGAAAGATGATTTTATTATTTATTTTTAAATATTTTAATTATACAATAAATACTATTTTATTTACTCTCAAGCGTGGAAAGGCACCACAACCCTATACAAAAGTAAAGAGAGACGCGCGTTTTGACACAAACTTCTGTTCGACATCGACGAATTTCTCAACAACCTGAACTTTACTAAATAAATATTTATAATTATACGCTCACGTAACACTGTGGGTACAACGTTAATTATATATAATATATTTAATTAACCACAGATATGTAAGATGAATTTGAAATGAAAATTAGGGAAATTAAAACTGAATTAATTGTGGGTTTGATCCCTAATTGTGATAATGAAATATTTAATGTGTCTAGAATTCGGTAGACATTAGGGAACGGAAATATCTTGAGCAGAGTACAGAGAAAAGTGTCTTAACATTAGGTTTTAAGGTTCCTTCAGTATATTATGCTATGTGGGGGATTTACTAAATAAATGTATTGAAACGCGGCGTTCAGTTACGCTTTTAAACAAATTATAATACGCTTTTTAGTGGAAAACGTAGAATTAAGTGACAAGGCTTCTCAATTTCTGCCTACTGTACTGTACAATATACAGGACAAAGCCCAATGCTAAAAAAATATATATTCATATCTTCAGATTAATTTGAAATCGAAATTAAGAACGAATCAAACTCGAAAACGCAAAACGCAGCGCTAAGTTTGACAATCTTTAAATTAAAGTATAACAAATATATAAAACAAAAACTGAGTGTTTTTTAATGAGGATCTTTTTGCCTACGTGCCTAAGTAATTTATTCGAGGAATTAATCGTGAACATAGAAGAAAAAGTTTTATTTTTACTACCTACACACGCCTACGCTACCTACCGTGTTTTTCGGTTATTATTGTTTTATAACTGAGGACATTTTTTAATAATGTTATATTGTTTCTCAAAATAGTCATCTTCATTTTATCGTTTTGACAGCAATTTGGTCCGAATTTAAATACTTTGTGTGTAATTTTTTATACTCTGAGTTTCTTTATCGAGGAAGCAAAAAAACTTGTGACTGTAAAAGTGACAGGTTGTGGGGTTCGATCCCCACTCGAGGAAAAGAAATATTAAATATTTTCATTTCGTTCATTTCGTTCTGGTAATAAGGCAAAGCGCGGCATTGAGTACCGCCTCTAAACACTCTATCTCTCAAATTCGGCTGAAAATGGGGAAGGGAACAGAGTATCTTGACACCAGGTTCTCAAGTTCTCTCTGCCTTCCTTGTCATGTGACGGATACAGCATAAAGCAAAAAAACAATTGGCTATAGCAATTTATTAACTATTTTACAGAAATACTTTAGATAACTTTAACAGATCTATTGCATAAAGAATAATGTTATAAATGCTTATAATTACATATAGCATATACTTAAAATATTTTATTTCTTCCTTTACGCTGCACGTGACCACTCTCCATTTTTCGCCGAATTCTGGAAGCAATACATGATAAGTGGCGTAATTCAACGTCAGAGAGAGAGTAAATGAAAATACCAAATATTTCCTCTGGTGGGAATCAAACTCACAACTTATTTCGTTAATAGTTAGTTGCAAGCTAGTTAACTAAAGCAAAAAATTAAAAATGACACTATTACAAAAATAAATTTGTAAGAATGTCAATATTTTCATAGTTTTATTTACCGTCGTATTCAGCTAAAGCGCGGCGTTTAGTTCCGCCATTCAATACATTAAAAATAAGTTCCGTCTGATCTGACTGTCTACGAGTATCTTTTGTATTAAAAAAATTGAATTAAGAAGGCACAGAGCACTTCCTGAAATAATTTTGCCAATTATCAACCTTCCAGCGTTCATTTGAATCAATTTGCTTAATCAACGTTTTCATCTCGTATTATAACTTATTTAATATTGTAATTAAGGGCATACATTACTTTGGTACATTTGGAAGGCAGAAATAACCTTGGGCAGAAATAACGTAGTATAAAAATACATTATATCCTACATTTTGTCCAATTTTCGCCTTTGAATGTTATATGGCAACACTTTAAAAGGCTATGGCCCGTTGGAACAAGTGTATGTAAATGCTACGGTTGTGGCTTTGATTCCCACTCGGGGGAACGACATATTCATTATTTCCATTTTCCTGCTCTGGGAATGCAGTAGATAGTGGTGAATAAAAGAAAAATCTTGGGTTCCCACTATCTATCCTGCTTCTAGTTCTTAGGTTCCCTTTATATATGTGACAGAACTCACCGCGGAACTCACCGGTTCCTAGTCTACTAAAGCAATGAACTAAAAGTAATCTTAAAAAATATCTCAGTCAACGCGTTTACAGTCAAACTATTTTATTTTTTTTCAGATTCAAATTGTATTGTAACCCGCACACGGGGTAGGGTAGACAGAGAGAACTTGACAACCTAGTGTTAAAACACTCTGTTCAGTTCTCCATTTTCCGCTGAATTTGAAACATTGCATGTTGAAGGGCGTAACTCATCGCCGTGCTTCGCCACCAGAACCAAGAAATGATATCATAAATATTTAAATTTAAAAAATTGAATATATTTTATTTCAACCCACATGCTCTCGCGTTAACAGTCACACACTTGTACTTCTGCACCACAACGTCGCACATTTTATCTCCACTTCCAATTTATCTTCCGACGATTCATGAGAGTTTTCGGAAACATCAAAGCGTGAAAATTATTTCATTAATCATTTCATATTTACCTGTTCTTGAATATTCTGTTTGTACTTCTTGATTAGTTTACAAGTCAGTTAGGCGATGTTTACGCTACATGTATATATTTATTTTATTCAAACATGGCTTCGTCTGCTTAAATTTACAGCTAAAATATATATTGCCAAAATTAAAAAAAAATTGTAGCTCATTGGTATTCCCATGTATAACTTATACTCCTGTAAACTTTCACATGTAACGTTCAGTAAGTTTTGTGAGAATGTAGAAGAAACATTCATCTATACAGCTTTATTTTAAATTCATTTTTTCAGCTTCACGCTGTATCCCGCACATACCAGGGTAAGCAGAGGCTTCGTTGCAAGTTGAGCGACCAGAGCGAAGAAATGTAAATATTAAATATTATACTAGAAAACATTATCCAAACATCTCGTAGAAGTGAACCCACTTTCTACCACCTGGGACGCACTCTTAAAAAAAATAAAGTCTCAAACACATCACACCAGAGGACCAGATACAGAAAGCTCATTCAGGTGAGAAGAATCCAGGGCAGTACGTGAGGCAATTAAGAAATTGACCACGGACTACTGTAAAGTGTTCCAAAAATATTTAAAATTCAATATACGCGATTAATCCTTTTAAAATTGTTTCATTTAAAATGTGTAACAATCGCGAAAATATTACTGCAATATTTTTTTTATTTCAAATAATCTAGAGAAAAGGGCAAGAAATTACTCACTTACTATTAATTTCACTAATATTATGAATGTAAAAGTTTATGTGTATGGATGTTTATACAAAAATTACTGAACGGATTTTGATGAAACTTTGCAATAATATAGTTTATACGTCGGAATAAAGTCTATACTTTATTCTGATATGTAAACTATTGTACCCTATGGTACAATTTATGCAAAGATTTTGTCAATTTGGCTATATTATTATCTTATAGAACGTTGAGGCCTGTCATAGCGCAGCGGCACAAGCCATAACTGTGACCGACAGGTTGTGGGTTCGATCTCTACTCGAAGAAATGAAATATTTAATATTTTCAATTAAAATATTTAATGGTTTTATAATAATATAAACAACTAACTAACTAACAAAACAAAACTCGGCGTTGAATTCCGCTACTCAATACGCAATACCTCAAATTCGGCAGAAAGTAGGGAACAGAAGTAAAAAGGAGTGAATTAACAGGCTAGTGTTAAGACACTCCTTTTTACTTCTGTTTGCATAATTGATAATTAAATATAATATGTGAAAAACAATTTTGAAAGGCAATTATGAAACAAAAACAGTTTATAATTTACACCGGCAAAGGGGATGCAACATATTAAATTAACAGTATAACATCGAAGGCTGAGGGAACGCCATTTCAAGGGTCTTATAGACTTTATTAATCACCACCGGCCGTATCGACGTTATTAAATTCCTTACACATTCTCATTTACAAGTTAACGTGATGTTAAGTTAACAATTTTTTTTTAAAAGGCAGAGGGGACCTGGGAACCCTGTTTTAGGATGCTCCATTCTCATTAAGACCCTTCCGTTTCCCATTTTCTGCTGAATTCTGGAAATAATGCGTGTTTAGTGGTTACACTCATTGGCGCGCATTACTTCGTTACCAGACCTAAGAAGTAAAATTTAATTTCCTCGAGTGGTAATCGAACCCACACTCTGTCGAGCTTACAGCCACATTGGCTGGCTTCAATAAAAAAAATAAAGATATAATTTAAAATAAATGTTTTGACCAAACGAATCGAGAGTTTCTTAAGATATTCTCAGTTGAGACTGAATGTACTTTGTGTGGAGTGACGGATCCCAATTTATTCTCGTTTAAAATGCATCGAGACTACAATCTTGGCCGAATTATTTTATTTATAACAGTTTTTTTTTGTTTCACACTTTTTCCTAGCACCCAGTTGTTTTAAGTAAGCAGAGGAAACGAATTAAAAACTATTCGCCCCGCATCAGCACATTTTGAGACGTGGTTTAGGTCGTGGGGGAACCTGGGAACCTAGTGTTAAGATAATCCATTTTTAAATTAGCAATATTTCATTGAAATCGGCACAGCTATTGACTCCAGCTATTAAATTATTTTTTTATTCTCGCTTTAAGCTTGAGGTGACGCGAAATGTAGTAGATAGCTAAATATATTTAATATTTTCAAATTAAATATTTAATGTGTTCATTTCTTAAAACTAATATGTTCCACCACTCAAGTTGCAATGGCTCAAAAAGTCTTAACACTGGGTTCCCAAGTTTCCTCTGCCTACCCTGCCATGTGCAGGATTAAGCGTGTAACTAAAACCTTAAGACAAACACTACGTTGGGTTCCATATCTCAGTGCCTCGAAAATTGGTTTCTAGAGAACGGATTGCTTTAGCACTAAGTTCTAAATGGAACCACCTTACTTGATCATCGCCAAGTAAAAAATATATCGCTAAAGGCTTTCTCTTAAAAGATCACAAGATAGTCATTATTCAGATAGAGATTTTGTATTGAAACGATATTTTAGCTCCAACTATCACTATGACACACTGTATCAAGCATATGGCACAGTTGGCAAAGGTAACTCGTGAACTTAGTGTTGAGACACTTGAGTGTCTCTATGGGAACGGAATTCTGTCCCCCACTTTCAATGAATTTGGAATGTTCACGGAGTGTCTTACCACTAAGTTCCCTGCCCACTCCGCTACATGCGTGATAGACCGTGAAAGCATATACCGTTCAGTTATATGCATACAACATCTCAACTGGTTAAGTAGCATCGCATTACAAATGTAAACAATAAATTAATTACTATCGACATTTCCAGTCATTAATGTACACAATGGAACTAATTATACTGACGTAACACAATGTATTGTATTTCATTAATTATCAATTTGGTTGAGTCTTATCTTTGGATTTTTAAATATGATTATTGAAAAGAGGCCTGTCGTGGCGCAGGGGAATAAGCGTGCGGCTGTAAACGATGGGTTGTGGGTTCGAATCACATTTGCGGGAATAAAATATCCAATATGTTCATTTCTTCGCTCTGGTAACAAGGCAAAGTACGGTGTTTAATACCGCCACTCAACTGACAATGCCTCAAATTCGGTCGGAAAAGTAAGAAACGGAACGGAGTGTCTCAGCACTAAATTCTTAAATTTTCCCCCGCCATGAACCATGTGCGGAATACAGCGTGATGCCGAAAAAGATGAAATATTGACAATAAGATTAAAAAGTATACAGACCAAACTTCTGTGTGATTAAAAAAAAACCATCTCTTTCTCTTTCTCAGTATCCCTTGTCTTCTTTTATCCTATAATTCCACTTTGTTCTAAGAAGCAAGCTAAGCTAAGCAAAAAACAATTTCGTTCCCCACTTTCCACCATTTTTAAAAATTGCGTGTTGAGTGGCGGAACTCAACGCCGTGCTTTGCTTTATCCTACAAAGCGAAGGTGTTAATATATTAATATATTAAATATTTTATTTTCTCAATTAGGGATCGAACCCTTAACCTACCGCCTTTATATCGCTTTATACCCTAGGCCACTATGGACCTCTTTACTTACGGGCAAATTGGCTGTGACAGAAGAAACAGACAGACAGACAGACGCACAAGTGATCCCATAAGGGTTCCTTTTTCCTTTTGAGCTACGGAACCCTAAAAAGTAACTAAAAACTAAGTATTTCAAATGTGCAAAGAAGAACACTTAGAACAATATTTATTTGTTTACTAAAGGAAAAATTACTCATATAATAATCTACAAAAAACAAACATAGAGGACATGTTGGTACACCTGCGTTTTTATTTGATCTTCATTTCAGTTTACTATATATTTTATATTTAATGGTTATGAAGGCATAATAATCGATAAATGAAACAGAATCGTAATGTTAATGATAGGTAAATTTGATAGAAAAATTGATAAAAAAAATTTACAGATTTCGAATTAAATAAGGGGTAGAAAAAAATTACGCAAGGAGCCTCGTTCTTGACTGGGGTCCCCCACCTGCACAATTTCTGCATATGAAAAATTAAAAAAAAATAACATTTACGAAGTGTTATTCTACAATTAGGAAAGACACTTATTTAGAAAACGTATAAAAATTTCAATGTAACTAAAATGGGATGAACTCGCAAATAAATAAACTCGCGGCGTTGAGTACCGCCACGAAACACGCAATGCCTCAAATTCGGCGGAAAGTGGGGAAAGGAAGTGGAACGGAGTGTCTTAACACAGGGTTCCCAAGTTTCCTCTGACTACCCTACCATGTGCGAGCTACAACAGCTAGGTACAAATAAATTCTTCAGCGTAATAATACCAGAATAACTTCAGTCTTTCTCTCTTTTCCATACCACAAAAAGGGTCACAGGTTCAAACCCGTTTCGTACATAAATTCAACAGCATTGCTTCACTATTATCATAAAATGACAATTCAGTACGCCGTTACCAAATAACGTTTGGCGTGAAACTATTATTTATATCGGCAATCACGACACATCACTATAATCGATAATTTCACCATAATGGCCAATTTGACAAATGTATTTGTATATAAATGGTTACAAAGTACCATATAAGTATTATTATTCGTAATTTAATAGGATTGTTATATTTTTTTTCGGATTCGCGCTTTTTTCTGTAAAGTAGTGTAGTTAGAGAAAGATAAACGTCGTTCTTCAGAAAAAAGAAATATTCTGTCAAACAAAAATCGAACTTATTTAGAAAATGTATTACCTAAAAAATACATATAATCCTTCGAAGAAGAAAAATAAATAAGTATTTTTCTCTCCTAACTGTGAATTAACATTTTGTAAATTAGTCCTTCACGTCAGACGTAACTTTAATAATCAGAAAATCAAGAATGCAGGTGATGCTTTGGGAATTCCGCAGAAAGTTGGGCACGTAAGTATTTTAATGTGAACGGAGTGTAGTGTTAGTGACCATGTTCTCTCTGTTTACCTTACCAAGTGCGGGATACAGCGTAAGTATGAAAAAAAAATAGGTACAAATTGTGCCAATCAATCAACATACAAATTGGACTCTTGATGTGGATTGGAGTGTCTTACTAGTCTTCATACTATGGAGAGCTTAAAAAACAGAAATATTTCATCTAAAATATATATTTTTTAAAGCTCTAAACCTAAAAATTCAAGGAATCTACAGTAATTGCTATCAAATACCTTGGTGACAATGTAAACATGTCCGTTCCTATATCCGGCGCGCCGACCGCACATCACCGTATGCAGGTCATACGTTATTACCCTTCTTTATGACGCTATTCTAAGAGAAACATGATAATTCAAATATTGATCATTGAAATCATTATTCAATTTATTTCATGATTATTTAAAGCCTTTTGAGTGTCATCGTGACAGGTTCATGAGGAAATTAAATTTATAATATTTTCAAATACTAAATAAAAAAATAAAGGCCTGTGTGACTGTAACCGACAGGTTCTGGGTTCGATCCTCAGTCGGGGAAATGAAATATTTGATATTTTCATTTCTTCGCTCCGGTAATAAGACAACGTGCGTCGTTGAGTTCCGCATCTCTACACGCAATGCCGCAAATTCGGCAGAAATTGGGGAACGGAAGTGGAACGGAAGTGGAACGGAGTGTCTTAACACTAGGTTCCCTCTGCCTACCCTGCCTTGTGCGGGATGCAGCGTGAAGCTAAAAAAACAAACGAATATTTAATGTTTTCATTTCTTCGCTCTGGTAACAAGGCAAAGTGCAACATCAATTTCCACCAATTAACATGCAACGCTCAAATTCAGTGTGGAACGGAATAGTGTCTTAACACTAAGTTTCCAAGTTCCTGTCACTTTCACACAATATTCTGCCTAATATTGTGTGAAAGTGTAAAATATATACACTGTGATGTTATACTATTCCAGGTAGAAAGAACGTTTCTTCGGCTCATAGAGAACTAACACATTTTTTTATTTAAGTCCATGAAAGTATTTAAGATACTTAGTATTTTAGGAAATAACGAATTACAAGTAAGTAATCGTAGTACGGTAATCAGTTTTTAATTTTTAAAAGACATATTCAAAATATACTTTTTTCGACCTTATTACTTTACGAAATATGTGTATTTTTAAATAAAAATAAAAAAAAAATGCTTAAAACTCCGAATCATCAGATATTTTTATATACAACTATGTAATATTGTACCTTTTTGTTGATTTCTTTTCCTTCGTTGCTGGATCTCTTTTTGACGCTACGGTTTAGTTTTTGAACGTTTTTAATTCTGAAAATCATTCAACATTTTTTAAATAAAATAAATAATATATCGACAGTATAGAATACATATTATGTACACATATAATTTGTAAACAATAGAATAATCAATGTCCATTAATTTGTAATTTTAAGCCAATACTTACGTATTTAATTTTATTGCATAAAATAATTTTTCACTACAATTTCAACAAAGTGACCTGTCACTGTCAATTTCAAAAAAAACGGGACTTGTTAGTTTACTTGCCATTGTTACAATATTTAATTATTATTGTTTTGATACTTACTCAGCTTCACGCTGTACCCCGCACATTCCTGATACGTTCAGCGTGAAGCAGCAGCATAAGCAGAGGGAACTTAGGAACCTGTTTTCTTTGCGCCATAATTGAGACATCGCGTTTTGAGTGGCGGCACTCAACGCCGCTTGGCACTCAACGTCAACTTGTCTTGATGATTTAAAATTTATACAAAAATAAACATGTTTCTTTACGAGTAAAATAAATATAAAGTGAGTATAGGCCATGTACTTGTAGATTAATTCATCAATATATACTATATATTGGCGAGGTGGAGTGGCATTAAAGAGAGAAGGGATGAGAGAGCGGTGAGAAAGAGATAGAGGAGATAGCGCTTCCGTTGTAATTTTTTCTTACCGTTTTACTATCACAACGTTCCCCTCCAACCCTGCTGTAATGAAATTCGTT
>DWMZ01006278.1:0-10408 GCA_018249855.1 Eueides tales michaeli | reverse complement strand
TTTACTCTTCCATGATTTAAGTATATTTTTAGCATAAAATGTTTAATGAGGCTAGCTCAATGACAATTATAGTAGCCTCACAAAACTTTTTAAGACTGAGGCCTTATTTGCTTCTGAGGCCTCTATATTATGAAAAATTAAGTCTGTCTGTATGCATCTATACATATGTTTGGAAATTAAATTTCTCCTTATTTTTTAAAGTGTTCTTTAGTTTTTCTTATTGAATTCTCATTGAAACACATTCCATTGGTTGGCTGAAAAAGATTCCTTCTAGAAATAAGCTCACCTCAGTTAACTAATATTTAATTTTATGTTTCAATAACAAGCACAAAATTATATTAAAATATATATTGTTTTCAAGTGTAATAAATAATATTCAAAGAATCATGTATAGTCAGACATTAAACAATTTCGCTTCCAAGACATTAATATCAATTAAAATATGAATGTTCATATCCAAACAACAGTAGTTTAAAATAATTACTTATTAGACTCTGGTATAAAACCATAAAACTATACCCCACAAGCAATAGAAAAGATAATTGGATCTATAGTAAAGCTCTTCGAGCAGAATGCTTAAAGCTCCGCATACATACATCACGCTGTATTGCTGGAGGCGCCATATGTAGGCTAGTACTATATGCTCCGTTCACTTTGCTCCGAATTTTATGTAAAATGCTGGTAATGTTCAAAACGGCTGATGTTACGGGTTCGAGATTTAATTTTTTTTTAGGTTAGTTGTATCCCGCAAGTAGGGCGGGCAATGGGTACTTAGAAACCTAGTGTTGACACACTCCATTCCCATTAACTCTCTTCCTTTCTTCACTTTCCGAATTTGGAGCATTGCATGTAAAATGGAGATATTTAACGCTTCGTTTGGTCTTGTTGTGAGAGCGAAGAAATTATAATTTTTTTAATATTTAATTTCTTTCAGTGGGGAACGACCATACAACATCTCCTTAAGCCTCTCTAAATATATACAAAAGAAGTGTCTCTCTCTCTAATTTATAAGTAACTCACTCAGCTTCACGCTGTATTCTGCACATGGCAGGTTAGGCAGAGGTAACTTAGGAACCTAGTGTTAAGACTCTCCTTTCCGTTCTCCTCTTTTCGCCGAATTTAAGACATTGTATCACAAGTGACGGAACATAACGCCGCGCTTTTCCTTGTTACTAGAGCGAAGAAATGTTTTGAAAATTGAAAATATTAAATATTTCATTTCATTGATTGGAGATAGAACTCATGACCTGTCGTGGATTCGATCGTATACAGTCACTACGCTTATACCCCTGCGCTACGACAGGCCTCAAATATTTAGACGATACTAAAATATAAGACTAAAGCATATGAGGCCTGTCGTGGTGCAGCGGTACAAGCGTTGCCTGTAACCGACAGGTTCTGGGTTCGATCCCCAGTAGAGGAAATGAAATATTTAATATTTTCAATTTAAATATATAATGTTTTCATTTCTTCGCTCTAGTAATAAGGCAAAGCGCGGCGTTGAGTTCCGCCACTCACACGCAATGCCTCAAAAATCGGCGGAAAGTGGGGAACGGAAGTGGAACGGAATGTCTTGACACTAGGCTGCCGCCCGTGAAGTTAAAAAAAGAAAAAAAAAAAAACTAAAATATAAATAATTTTAAATTTGTTTTATCTGTGCGTCTGTCTGTCTGTCATTGGCTAATATCTGAAATATATGAAACGATTATTATTATATTTTCACTTACCTATAGAGCAACATATAGGCTACTTTTTATCGCGGAATTAATATTGAAATAAAAATGTGTATGATACTTTTAAATCAAATAGTTTAAAAAATCGAAATATCAGGTAAATTACCAAATAAATATACTTAGAAAAATATTTGTGTGGTTAAGAAAATAATTTTACCATGAGGTTCAGTGGTTTACGCGGGAAAAACTAATTCATACCTCCTACGTAGAGGAATAAAAATTTTAGTACTTTCATTTTCCTCGCTCAGGTAATAAGGCAAAGCGCGGCGTTGAGTTCCGCAACACAACACTACCACAGAACACGCAATACTTCAAGAGTTCAGTGGAAAATTAGGAACCGATCGTTTCATTGGACATCAGATTGTCTCTGCCTACTCTGCTAAAAGGTATAATGTTGAATGCCCAAGATATATATAAAAAAGAGAGTGAAAGTCATTATTGAAAATCTAATTTAAAAGACGTAAGAAGAAAAATATATTTAAATATCATTATGGTATATTTTTATAAACCGGTTTTACTAGTGGGAACCAAATGATATTTCTTTTTTAGCTTCACGCTGTATCCCGCACAAGGCAAGGTATGCAGAGGGAACCCGGGAACCTTGTGTTAAGACACTCCGTTCCACTTCCGTTCCCCTATAATATTATTTAACAATTATATAAAAAAAATAACGTTTTATTCTTATTTGCTCTACGAAGTTATATTTTACAACTAGTTCAGAATAGGTCCATCCATCCATGCTTAAATAAATAATATTATTTTAAGGCTAAAAAATGGTCAATTTTCGTCGTTTTTCTTCAATAACTTCAAATTTGCTTATGCAAAAATTATAAAAAAAATATATCCAAGATGCTGACAACAACCTCTTTCATTTGATATGTCACACGACACAGTTTACAAGCTTTTTTTTTAAATTTTCTGATTTACCCCCCGAAAGTGGCCCCCTTGTTTAAAATTTATTATTTTACTTGACGTGTTCATCTTTGGGTCACCAATTTACATATATTTATCAAATTTCAACTCAATCAGTCGAGTAGTTTCAGAGCAAATTGGTTGTGACAGACGGATAGACAGACAGACAGACAGACGCACCAGTGATTTTATAAGAGTTCCTTTTTCCTTTTGAAGTACGGAACCCTAAAAATAAGAAATAACTGTAAAAAAATTAAAATTTAAAAAAAAAGCCTTGACCCAAAAATTTTGGCAAAATACTTGTAAACGGCTAATCCAATTTTCATAAACAATAAATAATAACCAAAAAGATAAACAAGAATTAAACCGCAGTCAAATCGCTACATTGCCATAGACAAACAACCCCTCTTATTGCATCGAAGGTGAAAAAGAATAGAATGCATAAATAAAACACATGCAAATTCAACCAATTAAATTACAAGAGCCAACCATTTATACTGACAAGTACAACCAAAGTCTTCATTCGAGCTACGAGCGGTCCATAGCGTTCACCAAAGTTGCCTAAGCGTTTGAATCTTTAGAGAAAGTTAACGAGTGACGCTACCACAGCGCAGTGCCTTTTGTACTCGCTTCTAGAGAATTACAGAGAGTGCAGTCATGTCTGAATTACGACGTGACGTTGGTAAAGAGATTTTCTGGATTTGTTTCTTGCTTAATGATCTTTGGGTATATTTTAACTTGTCATAGAGAAACAAATAACTAATTACTATATAGATTAGGTACGTATATGTATTATGTAGAATATTTTTTTTAGTTTTTACATGGTAGGGTATAGAGAGAGAATCTAGTCTTAAGACAGTCTCGTTCCCTATTTACCGCAAAATTTACTTAACGATTTTAGTGGCCTATCCCCGCTATTTGCCTCGTTATTAGTGCGAGACAATAAAAATATTAATTACATTTCGTGGGGAATGAACTCTCTCTATTTTCATTTGCAGTCACATCTTGTACCCTTGCACTCTTTATTTATTTCAGGTTCACGCTGTATGCATGGCAGGGTACGTGGAATTTGGTAATTTAATGCCATGGTTTGCCTCATTACCAGAGCAATGGTAAGAAATAAGAAAACTAAATATTTCGTTTTCTCGAGTGGGAATTGAACCCACAACCGATCACGTTTATCTTCAGCAAGCAATACGGACACGCTCGTGCCCATGTGAATAGCACGCAGCAAATGTAAAATAATTCTTTAAAAATATTGAGTATATTTATCATTTGGTAAAAGGAAATGACAATAATTTAAAATGTTCAAAATACATGTTTAGTCAACCACTAACCATTTGTGCTTCCGAGATACTCGTATCAATGTTAATAAAAATAAGATTAGGACACTCCGGTCCGTTTCCTACTTACCGTCGTATATGCTTGCCGAACGTTTTCTTTCGGACGTTGCGAAATTTCAGGCGTTATGTGTTGAGTGGCAATGAAATAAGATAAGTTATTTAACGAAACAAAAATTGGAGCCAAAAACTTTGTGCTTACAGCTAAAGTAGCACAGCCACTGACTCATAATAAAGAAGAAATAACTCGAAAATTATAAAACACTAAAATAACTATTTCATCTTGGCCTAATACTTGCAGCTCTTAAACTGCTAATTTGATATTTTATAAAACGATAAAAGAACAAGACTTTTGACCAAATAAGCCGCATTCAACTCGGTTGCATTCATTAAGGAGGTTGCCATAAACAGACAGACAGATCAAAGCTATAATCCCTCTCTTTGCATCGGGGATTAAAAAGAATAAAATGCATATTAAAAACAAGTACAAATTCAACCAATCAAATTACACAAACCAACCATTTGTACTGACAAGCACAACCAAAGTCTTCATTCGAGCTACGAGCGGTCCAAAGCGTTCACCAAAGTTGCCTAAGCGTTTGAATCTTTAGAGAAAGTTAACGAGTGACGCTACCACAGCGCAGTGCCTTTTGTACTCGCTTCTAGAGAATTACAGAGAGTGCAGTCATTTCTGAATTACAACGTGACGTTGGTGAAGAGTTTCGGAACTATTGCGGTATGAAAGCTTTTGAAAGCTTCTTTTCAATTTTTTGTCAAGGTTTAATGTCGACTTGGTCAGTGATTGATTTGTTAAACGGGTTTTATGGATTTACGTCGTTTAAAGATCGATGGGGATAATCCTCTTTTAACGTATAATATAGAATTGAAATACTTATCATTATACTATGAGAACTTCCAATTTTCATGTTTTACTATTATAAGCTAAAAATATTATAGAGAATAGTTATTTTAGCATTACACTGTATCCGCACAAAGCACGGAAAGCACAAGAAATTTGAGAATCTAGTGTTAAGTCGTGCGAGCTGAGTGGCGGAACGATCTACACTAACGTAACGTTCACAATTTGTCGTGTTTACAGATAACGATAGGCCTTAACAGAATATTTATATATTATAAAGAACTTTAAATAATCACGTCATTGTTTTTTAATCATTTACAGCTTTACGATATCCAAGCCGACCCTTATCTGAGCGGGAAATCAAATTTAAATTCCCATTTTGCGTATAAAATTTAAAGAATTTTCAGTATTTCATCATTTATCTATACAGAAGCAATGTTTTCTCTCGACCGGTGAACATTTACCGCATTGCATACAAGACGGGTGACCCGTAAGCGCTATAGACTCGTCGCGACCGCGAACTTATCTTGGTTGTGCATTTGAAAACCATTCATCTTTTACAAATGTGAGAAACGAACTGAACGAGACTTTTGTTGCTTGAAATATTTATTTGTAGTTTGCATTTTTGGTTTTATAGATCTTTGTTTAATATTTATTGTGATAATTTGTTAAGTTATTTTTTGTTAAATTATTTAAGGCGGGGTTGGGTAGACAGTTGTTAAGACAAAGTTCTCTACACCTACCCATTAGGGGGGGAAATCGTAAAAAATTTAAATATCCTACACATCAATATTTCTAAACTAAAATTATTACTAATAGCTTGAAGTACAACACTATCGTTATTAACGCAGTATCTTAATACTAGATTCCCTTTGTCTATAGAAAACTGTGAAAGTATTACTTTCACGTTGGCACATCACTAGTTCTAATCTTCGACCATCACATACATTCTAAAGTACATCACTATAATTGTTCCAGATTTAATTTCGCATGATGAGTTTTCACCGAGCCGTACGTCGGCGTCACATCACCAACAGCTGATCCCGGCCATTATGTCCTTCCCGAACTAATTAGACTAGGATTTACAGCAACTGGCTGGCGCTGGGCCAACGAATGTATCATAGAGATTACCTGCTTGTTTAGGCACATGGGAGGGTACGTAGTGGGGAACTTGGGAACCTAGTGTTAAGACATTCCGTTCCTATTGTAGCAATTCCGTTACCTACCTTGCTTATAGCGTGGTTACAGCGTGTAGTTAAAAAATATATGTTTATAGATTTCACGTAGCTCAACGCTGCATTTTGACTTTCCAGAGCGAAAAATATTGTTCTCCCATTGCGAATCGAAACCACCGCCATCCCTTTTAAATGATAATGCGCCACTAGACTAATAAGGACATAGTAAAAATATTTCAATAAAATATTATAATTTTACTTTGTTTAAACATCTGAAACGTAACGACATCTTTAACGTAAGTATATATAAGGTTAGCTTTAAATTGTATTTTAAAACAATAAAAATAATACTTTTTTACAAAACGAACGAAAAAATTTGAACGTAACTCTGACCAACTAAGTTATACGTTCTCCTTAACCTACGTCGTAATCGTTATACGCTTGTTACAAGTTATTTATTATGTTAGCTTATTTTTATATGTTTTTTTAAAAAAAGTACTTCTCTTTCCTAAGTGTGGAATATCACTTTATAATAAAATTATATTACCATATATATAGGTTATTTCGTGTGGAAGATTGCACTAAGCGAGCTTTTAAACGTTATGTTATAAGCACACTGTGAAGTTAGCTTTGTATGAGAAATCGTATTTAGTGAACGTATACATAGATATCACTTTTTAATGTTAATATAAAAAAATAACAGTTTGTAAGGATGTATATTCCACTTTCATACCAAAATTACTGAATAGATTTACATGAATCTTTACTGTCATTTAGCTAATTATATCAGTATCCCAGGACCGGACAGGCAGGACTTCTGCCTACAGAGGGTAGTTGGGTATCTAAAGTCAAGACACTCCGTTATGTTCCCCACTTTCCGCCGAATTCGAGGCATTACGTGTTGAGTGGCGGGATTCAACGCCGTGCTTTGCCTTGTTACGAGAGCGAAGAATTGAAAACATTAAATATTTAAATTGAATATTTTAAAAATTTCATTTCCTCGAGAGGTGTACGAATCCACAGCCTATGGTTTATAGTTACACGCTTGTACTCACAGGCCTCGAGATTTTAATACTACAAAATTATTCATTAATATTAAGTACTGTGAATAAAATACTCTCCCGATACGCTCTCGTTCCAGTGGGCAGAGCTGACGTGTAGTGGCGTCTCGAGAGGGTCTTAAGCGGTACGGTTCTTCTGAAATACATATATTGGTACTACTCAAAATGGCATAACTTAAATAGTGAACTTTTTAAATTACTTTCTTTAAGGCAAAACGTGACTTTGAGTTCCGCTATTAAGCACGAAGTGTCGCAAATTCGGCGAAAAGTAAGAAACGGAAGTATATAAATATTAACTTCCCAAATTTACCCAAAATCCCCTGCTATGTATACCTAATAAAACAATATATAAAATTATATTAAGTAATGAAATATGAATTTAAATATACTTAGCAATATATATATAGAAATCCTAAAAAAGAATTAATAAGATTATTAATATATCTTCCGTGTACAGACAGCGATAGGTTACAGATTAAATATAAATGTAGATGTGATATAAGGCTATATGAAATATTTTTACGTATAAATATTTATGAGAAGCCTGTTGTAGAGAAGGTGCACAGGCTTGTGACAATAAACGGGAGTAGTTGTGTATTCGATCCAAACTCGAAGAAATGAAGTATACAATACTAACTTACTAAGCTTCACGATGCCTGTCGTGGCGCAGCGGCACAAGCGTGTGACTGTAACCGACAGGTTGTGGCTTCGATCCCCACTCGAGGAAATGAAATAGTTAGTATTTTCAATTTAAATATTTAATGTTTCATTTCTTCGCTCTGGTAATAAGGCAAAGGGCGGTATTGAGTTCCACCACTCAACACGCAATACCTCAAATTCGGCGGGAAGTAAGTGGAACGGAGTGTCTTAACATTAGGTTCCCGGGTTCCCTCTGCCTACTCTGCCTTGTGCGGGATACAGCGTGAAGCTAAAATAAAATAAAAATAAAAACTAAGCTTCACGCTACATACTTTGCGGGGTAGACAGAGAGAACAGAGCGCCAAACGCTACGATCTCGGCATACCTCTTTCGTCTCGTCTACTATCATCAACCTCTTCATACATGTCCTCATACTTTTTATGCGACCCTCTTCCAGTATCGTAGATACTGTGTTTTCGAAGGACAACTGAGGTCTCTCTCTCCCTCTCTTACCACTTACTTTACCTTTATAAATCTTTTCTACCATTCTCTCTTCACTCATTTGCTCGACGTGCCCAAACGTTCCTCTTCATTCTCACTGTGACATCCACGCTAGTGCCTACCATTCTGTGTTTCTGTGTATCTCTTCATTGGGTATGCGATCAGCTAAATATATCGCATATCCTACAAAGAGATTGCATCTCCACAGTAATGATGTTTCTTACATTCTTTAAATATAATATTTTCATATTAAATTTTGAACGTTTTCATTTCTTCGCTCTGGTAACAAAGCTAAGTGTGTTGTGGAATTCCGTTACTCAACACGCAATGCCTTAAAAGAAGCGGAAAGTGGAGAACGGAACAGAGTGTTTTAACTCAGTTTTCAAGTTTCTTGTGCCGACTCTGACATTCATGAAGCTGAAAAAAAAATATTTAGATTAAGTTACCTTTTCATTTTTCCGGTAGGCATCACGCTACGTTGAGTTCCGTCACTTTTATACAAGTTAAAAGTTGAGAACGTAGTGTCATAACCCTTCTTTCTCTCTGCCTACCTGCTATACAAAAAATGTATCCCGCGGAGATTTTCAGTTTCACGCTACAGCAATTAAATGATAAAGAATGAAAGATATGAACTATAGAAGTTGAAAAAGCTACCAGCATATTCGATAATACATTTTGCATGTAATATGATATACGATGTCTATTGTGGCTCAGGGGCACAAGCGTGTGACTATAAACGACAGATTGTGGATTCGATCCCCAAAAAAATAATTGATATATTTAATAGTCTCAAATTAAATATTTAATATATTCATTTTTTCGCTTATTGAGTTCTGCTATTCTACAAAGGAACGGAGTGTCTTAACACTAGATTCCCAAGTTCCGTCGTCCATATGCGGTATACAGCGTAAAGCTAAAAAAAAATGTAAACAAATAAATGTTTTTTGAGTAGTCGTAGAGAAATTGTTGCGTTGAGTTCAGTCACTCATTCTGTGTCTCCAGAATTTGGCGGAAAATAGAAAAAATATTCATACCCTCCAGCGACTACACTAGAAAATGCACGTAAATTATAACCTACGTTCAATGTATGGTAGTAATAAATGTGAGCGGCTCTGTGCAAGGATCAAGACTTTTTTGTAGACTAGTGTACTGTACTGTGTACACCGGAACGAGTGCGTGTTGGAGTATCAAGATTGATCGGTTGATTTGTACTGGCTTTGTGGAAGTGTAGAGTGAACTGTACACAGAGATATGGATATTAGTAAGGTATTGTTTTGTTTAGTGAAACGTCTTTATTTATTTCTTTATTTCTTATTATATAGAAAATGTTTAGTAATTTTAAACGCTGTTAACTGACTTAACGTAGTGGGATTTGAACCCACGCTTCACGGAAGCCGTTCAAGTTTCCGTCCGATAGGCACGGATTTAAATGCCGTGGTGTTGAAAAAATATTCCCAAGCGACTGATACTACAGTGTTACTGTACTCTGACATCCCGCATATATCAGGTTAGGTAAGGGAGGTTCCCTTACCTGTCCTGATATATGCAGGATACATTTAAGTATGAAAGAGAAAAAAAATCTGCTTTAACAAAAACATTTAACTATTCAAAATAATTATTGAACCCAAAGAGCATATTCTATGGGCATTCAATACTACCATTATGGATGTTAGAAAATTCTCAGACAACGAAAAATGTAATTTTCCGGTCAACTTCCCGTAAAGTACACTGATAGTACCCCACGTGGACGCTAGGACCCTCGGGAACCTGGAATGTGTGAGGAATGTCATAACACTGATAGCGTGTGAGTGCGCTACAATAGGTACTGGGTACTGTCTTGAATAAGTTGTAATATATATATATATATATATATATATATATATATATATATATATATATATATATATATATATATATATATATATATATATATATATATATATATATATATATATATATATATATATATATATATATATATATATATATATATATATATATATATATATATATATATATATATATATATATATATATATATATATATATATATATTATGCAGTAATAATAAATAAAAATAAATAAAAAAAATAAAATTCACACAACACCTCATACATTGACCTGACCCGTACTAAGTAGCGTAAGCACTTGTGTTACGGGTATCAGGCAACAGAGGGAACACAAATAT
>DWMZ01006277.1:0-10409 GCA_018249855.1 Eueides tales michaeli | reverse complement strand
AATGGTTTTTCCCAATGTCCATTTCGGCAAGTCAATAGATACCCATAAGTAACTCAATGTTGATTTAAAACTTTTTTGATGCAAGCAATTTCAATACCATTCTCATAATTTTACGCGAATTACTTTAAAATCAGAATATGCCATTTTTCAATTTTACTTAAATATTATAATATTTTTTAATTCCCCTTTATTAAGACAAAGTTCGGCGATAAGTTCCAGAAATATTTATTTATATCATTGTACTATAAAGCCCACATTTTCAGCTTTGAACAATCTGTCATCTCAATAAGAAGAAAATAATCCTTGTAAACCCTGACATCATAATCAAGTTCCGAGCAAAAGCAACAAAATTTTATATTCTTATAAGATGATCTGCGTCTATTACAAGAATTGTGCTATAAATTTTACAGAATATTATCTTGTTTTTAAATGTTTTGCATAATACATAAAGTGTATATAATAAAATGTAAACATATAATTAAACTGTGAAAGTCAAAATAAATTAAATTTTAATTTTAAATAAGATGCTTTTTTGGAGTCTTTTGTTTAGAACAGAAACAAATAATATAGTTTTTACTATTTTTATCCGTATTTTTCTTTGTCTCGGTTTCTTATTTGCCTTTCAAATAGAAACTAATAAAACGGTCGATATCTGACTTAAAAAGTTTACTTTTAATTTATGAAAAAATCATATTAATAATATTACGCACTACTTGGGGAAAGAATTTGCACAAAGTGTGACAAATGCGAGAAGTATGGCAACAATTACAAAGCCTATATAAGAGAAATTGCAGGCTATAACTAGTGACGTCATAAAACATCATGACAAATGATTTTAACGGGGCTTGTAGGGAAATGAAAAAAAAAACTGAAATACTATTTTATTATAAACGCTTCTTTTTATATAAAAAATATTTGTATTATTTTCCAGTTCCAAACAATTTTATCGGCCAACTAGCATAGTTTCCAGTAGACAACTTATCACCTCGATGGTTGTCCAACGACTACCAGAGCTCCCGACTCAACCCTACCTCTCTCGATCCTATCATCAGAAAGCGTGACGGGATCGAGTAGTGTTGCCATTTAAAAAAACTAAAACTTCCTTTTATAATATTCTCCTGGCACACTAAAAACATTAGGAACTCTGCCAATAAATTACTTACTAACTTAAGTTACTCATTATTATTTTGAAGCCAATAGTTAAGTATAATGAATACAGCAACTGTCGTGTCTATTCTATTTATATAACTTACATCCGTTGATTACGAAATTAATAATAGTAATAATATTCTTATTTCGAAGGTGTTCGGTAAAATATAACGAAGACGCATGAAATTGTATTTAATTAGTGCAAATAAAGTGGTATCAATAATTAATATCAATCAAGATATACTCATGTGCGACGTTATGATTGTGCTTTTGTACCACAATGCTAGAAGTTGTGGATTCGATTCCCGCATGGGGGAATGTAATTTGTTATTTCTGGTTATCTGATACCAAAGCAAGGTGGAGCGTTCACTTTTAACATTCAACAAGCAATGATTCAAAATCTGCAGGAAATGAGAAAAGGAAGTGGCTTAATGGGAACGAACTGCCTTTATACTGGGTTCTTAGATTTCGTCAACCTACTCTACCATATGCAGGATATAGTGTGGAGCTAAATAAAATAATATGTTATTTTATTTGGTCCTCTTAAAAACTACCAACAAAGTGCACAATCTTACTAATATTATAAAAGCGAAAGTTTGTACGGATGTGTGTATGTTTGTTACTCTTTCACGCAAAAACTACTGAACGGATTTTTATGAAACTTTGCAGTAATATAGCTTTGATATCAGAATAACATAATAAGTTAAAATTTATAGGGATTTTAACCGACATAAAAAAGGAGATTTTTTATGTATGTTCCTCGATTACTCGAAGACGGGTAGACCGATTATCAAAATTTTTTTGTTCGAGAGGGTATAATTCCCATGGTAAGGAGACCAGAATCTGATGATGGAATCTTGGAGAAATCGAGGGCAACCCTCAAATTTGAAAGGCAAAGATGGGGTTTTTTTTGTTTAATAACGCAATTGGGAGATCTGTATCTGACTATCATCTCATTTTATTAACCGACTGCAAAAAGGAGGAGGTTCTTAATACGTATGTTCCTTAGACACAAAGATAATTACTGTAGGATTATTTATCTTAAATAATTCTAAATAAAAGTCCGCGACAGACATCTTTTATGTGTAAGTCACTATGACCAAAATAGTGAACGCGGACGAAGTCACGGGTAACAGCTAGTATTTTATATTCTTAAATTTATAATTGCTTCTTCAAAACAATTAAAACAACTTCTATACACACACATTTCTATAAACGATCCAAAACATTATTGAACCTATTTTAATAGATCTTTAGTCGATATCATGAAACTATGATTTATGTGAAAATCGTCACTTCCCTTTATCACCGCCATGTCCGTCGTTTATTACGTTTTTGTTAAAGGAATGACCAGGGGTGATTGAATGGTTTTATGTGAAGCACAAAAATTTCCCAACAGAATAAATTGCAGCTATAAATTATTAGAAATAATATATATATATATATATATATATATATATATATATATATATATATATATATATATATATATATATATATATATATATATATATATATATATATATATTCGATCATTTCACACTCCCCCCTCCTGTAAGCCTAAATATCCCCAAAAAACCGATATTTTATTTTGACTTCAGAGATACATACGTTAGAGTATAGTTCTAAACGTTCACCATCGTTTGTATATTACTACTATAACCATATAATAATAAGAGAGTGACTTTTTTACTATCTGCTGCGCGCTGTATCCCGCATATAGCAGGGTAGGCAGAGGGAACTTAGGAGCCTAGTGTTAAGATATTGTGTGCCGAAACTTTACTGTGTTACCAGAGCGAAGAATGAAAACTTTAAATATTTAAATAGAAAATATTAAATATTTTACTTAGACCTCCTATAAATAATTATAATTTCAAATAAAAACTAATGAATTTTATAACGAAACACGATTTTTATATAAGTTCACAATAGCTATGTAAATAACAGACTTTATTTATAATACATAATGCTTCTACAAAAAAAACTTGTTTACTACTAGCAATTACTATTTAAACTATGTTGTACTACATTTTTTATTATTACATTACTTCATTTTAGTAGTATTTAAATTAAAAACCTATTTACTCTATTGAAAAAAAGCTTGTTATTTTTAAACAATGCTAGTTTATAAAATGCTACAACAATTTTCATTATAAATTTTCAAAAAGCCTTGGACTTTGTTTTTCTAAGACACACTCGAAAGTTAAATGTTAGAACAATTATATAACTGACCCCTGAGGCTATGTTACAAAGCATCTACTTCTCTTGAAAAAGACATAATTTCACGATTTACTTTATCTGTGAATTATTTACTGTTTTATTGTTTGCAACATAAATATTAATATGAAACTGATATTTGCTATACATTGCTTCTTATACGATAAAATATGAATATTTTTAAAAATGTTTCAAAGCCTTTTAACTTTCATAAAGCATGTATGTACATGTACTGGTCACCTTTTTATCACTATGTGAGTAAATTTACAAATTATATAAAAGACAACATAGTACAAAAATATATACAGATAATTAATTTTTAGCTTACCTTAGGTAAGAATATTATTATTGCACTTTAAAACATTGAATTACAAAATAAAATGTGATTAATTATACGCCAAAACTAAATAATTGCTCTTAATTTATATGCACACCTTAGATCTCAATTGGGAAAACTATAAAGATACAGAAATGCTGTTCCAAAATGAAAATCTACCGCTATCTTAATGATTTTAAGTATTGATACTTTACTATTACTCTCTAATTAATAATTCTCTTAAATCAAATTCCATATTTTCTTTTAAAATGTCTGATTTTCATAATTTACCTAGCATTATTTACTCGAATATCATTTTACCTTTCAGCATTTTATACAATAGATACAATGCGGTCTTTTTGTATTCATAGGTTTTATACGTAAGTCCCTTCATGACGCGCTATCTATCAATTCTGTTTCATATAAAATCAGGGTTATTCCATTACGTTGTTGGCTTTTTCTTCTTTTATTACTTGAGATCTTTTTATTTAAGCGATCTTCTCGGAAATACTTATATTAAGGGGGGTATATATGAGGTAATTAACCCCTTATCAATATTGTCTGAATCAAAGAGTAATGGCCGGTTTCTGAATTGAGAAAACCACAAAATCTCAATTGAGTATTCCCAAATGCTTGATTATAATCTTATTTTTTTGCGTTTCATTCTTTAAAATGTACTTTCGTCAAACTGTAATCAACTGATCATTTGCTCAAATATCTTTGATCACGGCTTTTGTGTTCCAATATACGTATAAAAAAACCTATGCTTATCGGTAATCTTTTATATTGTGTTTTATTTTGAATGTAAAAGAAAATTAACATTTCTAAATATTGTTGTAATACTACTTTTATCTCTCTCTCTCGTTTCAGTTGGCAAAATGTTGATTGTGAGAAGACAGGAGCTTTATTTGGTGCAACAAAAATAGAGAACAATACAAAAGCTTTGTATGTAAGTACCAGCATAAGATAACGATATTAAGCACCGCACAAGAAAGGGTTCTGCGACGGAAAACGTATTTAGAATAATAATAACATCTTATAAATTGAAAAAAAAGATGCTTAGAGCAGTTGTCTTTAAAAATAAATAAAGACTTTTTATTCTTAACACGACAATTAACCAAGCCAAGCAAACTGACAAATACATTTTTTAAAGAATCTATCCACTGTAATAAGCATTTTTAATTATTAAAGAATCTATCCACTGTAATAAGCATTTTTAATTATTAGAAGTGATTACTACAACAAGCAACATAGTTAGTGATTAAATAAAATTTAATAAACTCAAAACAAAACATGTTTTAACTTTAAGACCTGTTGAAATGAATATTATACTCGTAGATGTTTTTTTTTATTTTAAATGAAAATCTCCTAAAATATTTGAAGAAGAGTTGAACAAGTTACCTTACTTTACATATATATAGAACAGTTATAGTTTTTTTTACATTTTATAACAAGTAAATAGTAATGCAATAACTCATCGTTTCAGTTGAAATTATTTTCAACTTCCACAATATTTTTTCAAAAAAATATTAAGAAAGCAGGTGGTGGTTCCTTTACTCCTACTTAAACAGAGAGTGATCACTAAATATTTTCAATTGTAAACGCATATGATGTATTAGCTGTATTTTTTGGTAAGACTAGATATTATTTTTTTTGATCTTTTATTCAGGCAAAATATACAAAGTAGGTACGTGTATACAATAATCTAATATTTTACTGATTTCATTTAGACTGATACGAGCGTAGTAATTGTTGATTATATGTGAATAAAATAATAAATTCTATACATATAAGCAACATGTAAGTATCATATTGTTTTAAAATATGTCACAGTTGGTTATTAGATATTCTTAATAATGTGTGTTTTATTACATATTCTTAATAATAACACAATAATAAGATTAACAATTCAAAACACTAAAGTGATAAAACATATTTGAAAACATAATCATTTTCCACGGTTGCTTTTCTCGCTGTATATTGTTGTGTATGGGCTTCGGTACTTGCTGCTTCATAATAAGTTTATTTGTACAATGTTATCATCAAGATGAGCAATCATGTAATGCAATAACACAAGCCACAATAACTTTTAAAACTGGGAGACACAGAAATCCCCTCTTCAAAACACCAATATATCTCTATTGTGTTCCATGTTGTTATTTGGGTTCAATTATGTGCTTCTTGAGGTGAAGTCAAAAGCCAAGAAAGTCAAGGCATCAAAAATCTTGGACACTTTATTGCCACCAGGCTTCCAATTAGCTATAATGCTTTGATTTTTTAAGGAACCTTTGATTTTTTAAAGTACCACATACATCCTGCACATTTTAACAGAAAAATACCCCTTTCTGTTTTTAGCTCTATTTCCTCTTAGTGAAGCTATTTTAATGTGTGTGCACAATCACTCTGGGAAAATCCAACTCTTTCAAAAAACTGTGCTCATACGCTACCTATGGTCTTTCTCGAGCAGTGGACATGCCAACATATTTACCTCCTCTTACCACTGCCTGAAAGCTTTTCCATCCATAAAATCTTAAGCTAGCGATAAGAGATATATGAGAAATTTAATCCCGCTATTGTATATTTCGTAGTGATTTTGGCTTGATTTGGTTCAGAATAAATGCAACGAAACGCTTTAGTGAAGCGAAAGCGACTCCTTAATTCTTCTTTATAGAAATTCGTTAAGAAATCTGGTCTATTTTTCTTTGTATTCTGCGAAAGCATCATAGTTGCGTGGACGCAATTGCGGTATCTCCAACGAAGACAACAATGTATCGTCATCGGTAATTATCTTAAGAATATACTCGTAGAGCTATTGATAGACAAATGATATAGACGCAAATTTTTTTTTTCCTCACAAACTACAAAAAAAAATATTTGGGCTCAGTTTAAGCAGTCGAATTCGCGAGCTTATATTTTCACCCATTAAATTATGGTTTGTTTGCAAAACTCGTTTGACAGTTCGTCAAACGAGTTTTGCTTAGTTGTGATACGCAAAATACGTTCTTAAGTATGATTTGAGCATGCTGCACAGAGAAATAATCAAATATTGATTATGGTTTGAAAGAAAAAAGTGAAATCAGAAACCAAAAATTGCTTAAATAGCAGTTGAGCACAGTAATAGTATAGAAAACGAATATATTCACGTCATAAACTAAACCTTCCAACCGACACCTTAAAATATGCTACAAACTGTTCTTATAGAGATTTTCACGTGATAATTACACCATTTTGTACGTACACTTTGCTCGAGGTTATATGTTTATAGGTATATGTACTTAAGTTGGAGTGCCGCATAGACGCCTTTGAACGAAGTCAATTCGAGCCAAGACGTCTTAAACTTAATCTTAACAAAATCCCTTTTGATTTTATGCACCAAAAATTATATAATTAAGTTTCCACTTACCGTAATAATATTACAAATAAAAAGCTATATAAAGCATTTTATTTACAATGACGTTTTTTTATAATAGTTTCACACTGTATCCCAAACATTGCAGGGTAGTCAGAGGGAACTTGGGAACCTAGTGTTAAGACATTGTGTTAAGACGTTCCCCACATTCCGCCGACTTTGAGGCATTGCGTGTTGTTGGCGGAACTCAATGCCACGTTTTGCCTTGTTACGAAGAAATGAAAACATTATATATTTAAATTAAGAATATTAAATGGGGAACATGGGAACCGAGTATTCACTACGCTACATTTCGTTCCCCCACTTCCCGCTGAAATTAAGGCATTGCGTGTTGAGTGACTGAACTCAACGCCGCGCTCTAATATTTTCCAATTAAATATTTTCACAAGAAGTGAAAATATTTAATTTGAAAATATTAGATATTTCACTTTTATATTAAATAACAATTTATTTAATTTTAATGAACATATAAAAATGAAATATGATACTCATTCTTATATTGTTTCGTAATATAATAAAGTAATCGTCGAAACTCACAGGCAAATATTTTTCATCAAGATCACTTTTTCGGCATGAATATAACAAGAAAATAACGAAATGGGCTTTTCCCTGTTCTCACAAACGAAAATTGAACGTTCACTTTTTTCAAACATCTATCGAAATTGCTTCAATCAATATATAATACACAGAGATTCTATTTCGCCTGTCATGAAGGTAACTGTCAACATTTCTAACTGTGCTATATTTTACATACAGTTCTTTCTCACTACGAATGAATTTAACTTTCTGTACTTTAATGCGCAAATATTTATTTCTACTTTTACATATCGTCTGCATATAAGAAAAGAAAATGGATATAAGGAATCTTTTGTTAAGATACTCCATTCCTTGTTTTCCTGTTAGGGGTATTGAATTTTGCGTGACAGAATGAAAAAAAACCAGGCGAATGAAAATAATTTATGAATCTGAACACACAAAATAATTTATCACTGGATTTTTAGAAATCCGTACTTCAAAAGATTAACTGACTTGACAATAGAGGTACCAAATATTTTTTTTACATATATTTGGTAACTCTAAACAATTGTCTAAAATTATTGCTTCTCTCCCAGTTTAATTTGAAAATTATTGCTTACAGACTAGTGCTGTTGTTAAGAATTTCGGAAGCAGCTTTGACACAAGATTTTCCTTAGCATCTGACGTCTTCAAGCTTACCCGCAAAATCATTTATGCTTTTTTTTGCAGAACTATTGAAAACCCTATGAAAATTACTATAATGCACTTAAAGCCAACATATTCAAAATATTTCCATTAAAGTCACTATAAGTGCGCTTACAGTATTATTACAATTAAAACATGAACGCAATTAATTGTATTAAATCAATAATCGTATACTTCAAGTGGGACAAGCTACGGGTATCTCATAGTGATACCACAATATGGTAGTAGGACGTGATACTCGTATCATATAAATTGTGTTGTATATTTTCAAAAATTTAAAGTGAATGTTAAAAATATATTGTTGGGAAATGCATGTTATTCAATTCAAGAATAATACCATGATAAGGAAGCGTGGGATTAAATGCTGTTGATAGTCACTCAGGAAGCTAACTTTGTTATATATTTATATAATTGATATTTTGAAAAGAGCAACTGTTGAGTTTCTTGCCGGCTCTTCTTCGCAGACCTGCCTTCCGAACCGGTGGTAGCTTCCCGTAGGACTGACACTACACACATTTTTATGTTACTTGACGATACAAAACTGTTTATAATGGCCTAATTGAATAAAGAATTATATTATATGATCACAATTGTTTTTTTAAATCTTATTTAGTTTCCATTATATATTTTAACATTTTTAATATATTTAGTTCATAATCTTCTAAAGTTCAAATTCATAGGCCTGCTAAATTGACAGTCATTAAATGGAATCACCATTTCCGTAAATAAATATACCTTTACTAATAGTTACACCTAAAGCGGTTAACATAAAAATCATTTCAAAACAATAACAAAAAATATTTCTCATTTTCACTATTATATTTACCACTTATTATCCTTAAATGGTTCCATGACGGTCCAAATTTACAGAAAATGTAAAGATGTTTATTAAATATTAATATTAAATTTCTTCCATACGTCAACAAAGAGGTCTCACTTCAAAAATGTGTGTTACTACATATATCATTCATTTATATTTTCTTGTCTTTATACATACCTTTTCTACATAGCTCGATAGGCCAAAGGTACCTAATATTACGACATTTTGGTTTACCAATTTCTTACCAGTTTTCAAGGCATTTCGTATTGAATCGAGCTCAACTCAACGGCTCTTTGTCTACCTGCAATATAAATAAAATAATTTAAATATAATTCCCTAAGCGGAAATCGAACCCACATTCGTTATAATTACATTTTGACGCTAATTATTGAGTAAAGATCATTATCATGAATTATTACGCTTATTAAAAAGATAAACCTTAAATAGGCACATTTAAATAAGGATTAATAAATATTTAAAACAACTTTATTCCCAAAAATTATATATCGCTAATTAGACATCATAAAGAAAGTAAGGAGCGTTTAAAGTTCGCGGCAGCGTAAAATTTATTGTCCCATTAATTATTGCAGTAAAATAATTATAACAGAGACCAGCCTTGACGCAGCTGCGCCATTCTTTTGAAGTTTGGTTATAAGACAGCCGCATGTTTAATTAATTTTATAAAATACTCGTAACATTTGAGGCGTCAGTGTGTTTTACGACGGTTTAAATTTATTCCTTTGTGATGTAGTGAAGTATAACGTAATAAAACGACGTTTTTTACGACTTAGATTTGACTTCGAAATTTTACGGAAAGTGTGGTATGGAATGGAGTGTCTTAGCACTAGGCTTCTAAGTTCCGTATGCCTACCCTACTATACGGCGTACACTGTAAGGTTTAAAAATATATAGAATCAAATAAGATGATGATAAAATTATTAAACACTGAAAAATGTGTCTATAGTTTAACAAGTTATTTCTTATGATTGCTAAATTGAGAATGTAAATTTAGTTTAAGAATAGATAAAAACTTTTTGCTTTAATTTATTTTTAGTATAACATTCATGACTAAAGAATCAAAACATATAAAAAAAACGAAAAAAGTGAAAACATTTTTTTTGCTTAGAACACAAAATATCTCAAATACGAATTTTCCATCTTCATTACAGAATATAAACGCAATTTTGCTTTTCGATCCCCTAATATTCAGCTTAAAGAATGTTACGTGACCTCTAAGCAATCTGTTAAAAAGGGATTCGAATTGGCCCACTTAGGCA
>DWMZ01006276.1:0-10409 GCA_018249855.1 Eueides tales michaeli | reverse complement strand
AACTATCGTAATTTACATAACAACTAAGTTATTACGAGTATATTATTCAAGAAAGCTTCAGAATTTGAACCAGTGTACTCACTTATATGCAAGCGGCAAATTTGCACAATTACTGAACACTATATGTTATAACGGTTGTTGGTATTGCTCAAATATGCTGTTCTTAAGTGCTTTGTGATTTATTTTTTAAATACTTAGTTTACAATTAAGTAAATCTATTTTTAGAGGTAAAGTTATTATTTTTCTATGAAATTGCGTTTTGGTGTTGTATCCTTAGCTATGATGGCTTTTACAATCACATATTGTTATTTAAAATAAATTATCAATTTAAAATATCATCGATATTCATGCCTGCTTATGATTATTTTTTTTTTAATTCTGACCTGTCCCTGTCGTTAATGTACTTGTATATACCTATATCTTTATTGGCATACAAAATAAATACTTTACATATAAATTATACTAAAAGAAAGTTAAGGTTTGCACCGTAGAGTTTGGCACTCCGATCACTCTGAGTACCCCGTTTGGGATAAAGGGTAAAGCTAAAATCTGTCACATTAGTGGCCTTGTAGAGACGAATTAAGTGAAGCACAAGGAGGTACTTTCTATACGTTCTCAAAACACTACGGTATTTTCTTGAAAACATGTTTATTACATAAACAAAATAATCAATGTCCAATCATGTTAATAAAATTTCGTTTGCGGATTTCTTGTACTTTAGATTTTATTGATTCTTGAAGTCCTTTGTTTTCTACGCTGCATCAAAATTAAGGTCAAAATTAAGGTTGATTAAGTTTCTAGAAAAATCAAATTTAGTACATCAATTCTTAAGTTAATGTTAGTTCAGAAACAATGAAATAAACATAACATTTACAATTTTTGAAAGGCCTGTCGTGGCGCAGCGGCACAAGCGTGTGACTGCAATCGACCGGTTGTGGGTTCGATCCCCACTCGAGGAAATGAAATATTTAATATTTTCAATTTGAATATTTAATGTTTTCATTTCTTCTCTCTGGTAACAAGGCAAAACGCGGCGTTGAGTTCCACCAAACAACACGCAATGCCTCAAATTCGGCGGAAAGCGGGGAATGGAAGTGAACGGAGTGTCTTAACACTAGGTTCCCAAGTTAACTCTGCCAACCCTGCCATGTACAGGATACACGGTGAAGCTGAGTATGAGTATTTTCAATTTTTACCCAAATCCACTCGCATTAATTCCCAACAATTTTTTATAATACCAGAAAACACAATTAAATAAAAGTTTAATTAAAAATGACATGTACCTAAGCGCTATATCAAACCGTAATACACAAAACAAACGAATGATAACTTATTACAATTCAGCGTGAAAATAGGTTAAGCTGCCAATAGGGAATGTGTGCACGAAATATTCAGCCTATTTTTTAATTATGTCAGCTCGTTGTGTTAACATTTCATCAATTATATAATTTAGTAGAAAAACATTTGACTTTGGTTTTATATATATATATATATATATATATATATATATATATATATATATATATATATATATATATATATATATATATATATGATGTTTTTATGTATAGCGTTTGTAAATACCATATGCACTAATAATATAGTGTGTTACTTTATTATTACTTCAAAGTTTTAATTAATAAAAACTTTACAGTATATGAGGCCTGTCGTGGCGCAGCGGCACAAGCGTGTGACTGTAACCGACAGGTTGTGGGTTCGATTTCCACTCGAGGAAATGAAATATTTAACATTTTCAATTTAAATACTTGATATTTCATTTTCTTCGCTCTGATAACGAGGTAAAAGCGCGGCGTTGAGTACCACCACACAACACGCAATGCCTCAAATTCGGCGGAAAGTGGAGAACAGAGGTGGAACGGAGTGTCTTAATGCTAGGTTCTCAAGTTCCCTCTGCCTACCCTGCCATGTGCGGGATACAGCGTGAAGCTGAGTACAGTATATCATACATATATTTTCTTTCGATGAAAATCAAAGACAATATTATTGTTTACAGACTTAGACTACGTCAAAGACTTCAATCTCAATATATTTTTTTCATAGATAAAGTTTTACCATATAAACTTAAATTACGAAAAAGGGGCAGCTTAATTTAAGTATTATTTTTAATGAAATATATACAGAATCTTTGCGTCCAAACTGCCTCAGTGTCTCAAGATAAAAGTCTTTGGCCAGTGTGTGTTGCCAGTAATGACATACGGGAGTGAGACGTGGTCGCTAACTATGTGTCGCATAAGAAGGCTCAAGGTCACCCAGCTGGCATTGGAGAGAGCAATGCTTGGTATTTCCCTACGTGATAGAATAAGAAATGAAGAGATCCGTAGGAAAACAAAAGTTACCGACATTGCTCGAAGAATTGCTCAGCTGAAGTGGTAGTGGGCGGGACACATGGCTAGAAGAACCGATGGCGAAAAGGTTCTCGATTGGCGACCACGAACCGGACGACGCTCACTAGCCAGGTGGACCGACGATCTGGTCAAGATCACCAGAAGCCGCTGGATGCGGGAGGCGCAAGACCGATCGTCGTGGAAATCCTTGTGGGAGGCCTATGTCCAGCAGTGGGCGTCGCACGGCTGAGACGACGACTATATACAGAATCAATAATTGTTCATATCACATTTAAATATACAAACAAATATAAAAAGCCAATGAACAAGAATTGTGAAAGTATACAATATTACTAAAGAATCCTGCCGATTCCAAACTTAAAGGGTCAAACATTGCTACTCGTCAGCTCAACTGAACTCTTATTGATATACTTTCCAACTTCCAGCCGATGCCATTATCTATTATGCTTCGAGTAACAATACTCTAAACTTTGTTACTTTTATTACTTTAGTACTGACCTCGCTAGCAGAAAAACTGTTGTACACGACATTGCTTATGTAATACTAGTCTTTTTTATTCTTATTTAGCTTTACGCTATATCCCGCACATGCATACAGGTTCCCAAGTTCCTTCTGTCTATCTTAGACAGAGGGAACTAGGGAACCTAAAGTTAAGACACTCCGCTCAGATTAAGACCCCTCTACTTCCCACTTTCCGCCGATTGAGGCATTGCGTTTTGCTTTGTTGCTAGAGCGAATATTTTCACAGCTTCACGTTGTATCCCGCATATGGGAAAGTATGCAGAGGAAACCTAGAAACGTAGTGTCGGAACCCTCCGTTCTGTCTCCCATTTTATTCCGAGTTTGAAGCATTACGTATTGAGCGGCGAGTACCCAGAGCGAAGAAACGACAATATTAATTGCCTCGAGTGAGGATGGATCAACAACCAGTAGCGTTTACAAACGGAATGTTTAGCCCATGAGCCACAATAGGCCTATATATACGTACACTTTTTTTATACTTCTCATGTATATCATATAAAGGAATCTAGGGTTTATTAAAATTAAGTCCAGAGAAAAGATAATATTTGTTTAAAAAGTATAAACGTCTTGTAAAATGTCTTTTCAGGTAAAATTGGACTCAATACGCAATAACCTTAGGTGTTGCGTATTAAGTTGCATTCGACGAAAATTGGGGAACGGAAGTGTTGTAATGAAATGAAGTGCCTTATCACTAGACTTCCACGTTTTCTCTGCCCTATCATACGCGAATACAACGTTAAGTTGTAAATAAGAGAATATGAAAATATAAATCGAATTGAGGCCTGTCATGGTGCAGTGGCCCAAGCGTCTGGCTGTAACTGTAACGAGAAATGAATTATTTTACATTTTTTAAATATTTAATGTCTCATTTCTTCGCTCTGGTAATAAGGCAAAGCGCGGCGTTGAGTTCTGCCACTCAACACGCAATGCCTCAAATTCAGCGGAAAGTGGCGAACGAAAGTGGAACGGAGTGTCTTAACACTAGGTTCCCGGGTTCCCTCTGCCTACCCTGCCTCGTGCGGGATACAGCGTGAAACTAAAATAGAAAAAAAAATCGAATGAAATAATTTATACAACACGAATTTCTAACCACATACGACCGCAGTGCTATTTACTATAATAATTAAACAGTAATCCATTGCATATAATTTGTAGCGTTTCATCTATTCCATCAACCCGAAACATATTTTTAATAACATTAAGTACCAACCTACTGCATTGCGGAAACTTATGCAATAAAAATCTCTTGATACACTTCACCCATTTATCTTTGAGAGTATTTTTTACTGTTGATTAATAACGCCAGTTAAAACTTTTTGCGTCTCCGTTACGTTTTTTTTAAATTCATTAACTCGGCTCTCTTAACTCTGATATTTCACTGTGACATTATTTGCAGGCTTTCGACGGACTTGTAGAGTGGGAAATGGTTTCAATTAGTTAGTTAAAGAGAACTATTGATTTTTGTGGCATATTCATATATATTTTCTGTTATCTTTGCTAGAAGACTTCGTATCCTGCCCGCTTTGCTATCCTTCAGGATACTCACGTTCAAATATGTACATAAAAAATATTTTTTTTTAGCTTCACGCTGTATCCCGCACATGGCAGGGTAGGCAGAGGGAACTTGGGAACCTAGATACTTAACAAAAACTATATTATTTACTGTGTATGTATGACGGATATTTATTAATAAGAAAATAATCATAAAAGAATTTGAAAATACGCAGCAGTCGAAATAAATTAATGAAATTATATTTATATACAAAGCTTACATACTCGTATCATAGTTGCATAAACGGTTATTTTTCTAATATAATTCCTTTTAGCTATTGCGTTGAATATAACTATAAACATTATAGTAGTTTGTGGAAAGTGGGGAACAAAAGTGGAACGGAGTGTCTTAACACTAGGTTCCTAGGTTCCCTCTGCCTACCCTGCAATGTGCGGGATACAGCGTGAAGTATAAACTTTCAACAAACTATATTGAAAATAGAAACTTTTGATTGATTTCGTATCCAACAAAAGCTAAAACTTGTAATTACATAAATACCAGCATTTGCCAATAAAAGTTCTATTGTTGCTCCCATTGACAGAAACAAATAGTACAACTTACAGCGTATCCTAAAAGTTATTTCATAGATTATCTAGATATGATGCTGAATATCATAAATAATCTGCATATTTTGACTATTGATATATTTTTATTAATTTCACTACCAATCTATTTTTTTCGGTTCCACACTGTATCCTGCATGTAGATGGATAGGCAGAGAATATCTACTATTAAGACACTCAGTTCCTCACTACCTCTAAATTTCGAGACACTAATGTTGAATGACAGAACTCGTGCGTCATTCTTCCATTATATTATATATGTATATATATATATATATATATATATATATATATATATATATATATATATATATATATATATATATTTTTATATATATATATATAATATAACTATATCATCTCTCACACACTGTGTATATTCTATGATATGATATATTACGAAAATATGTTTTTTATAAGATTCTTTTTTTTTTTTAATCTCACTGTTTTTTTTTTTTTTGCTCCTTTGTCGCTCACTCAATCAGCTTCATGCTGTACTCCGCACATGACAGGGTAGACAGAGGAAACTTGGAAATGTTTGCCAAATTTGAGACATTGAGTGTTGAGTAGCGAGTTTATCTTGTTATCAGAGCGAAACAAATGAAAACATTAAATATTTAAATTGCAAATAAATATATATTATATTAATTAATACATATTGTATTTCCTCGAGCGGGGAACGAACCAACAACCTGTCGCGCTTACGGTCACATGCTTAGCGATAATATGTACTAATACACTGCTACCGCTAGAATAAATTTAATTTTTTTACGTTAAGAGCTAATATTAATAACATAAAGGGATACAATACAATAATGATGTTTAAAATCTATGAAAACATATTGTTTTTTTATCATTTCCATGATTTCTAATTCAATGATACGTACTGTTTCACAGTTTGAAGTTGTGCCCGCAAACGTGACCGCGAAGGCACAGTAACTATGGCGCAATTAGTTAATATTATCGTTCAATCTCTGTTTACTCATTTACTTAATCTGGGTAGATTAATCACTCTCTTCTATACATAAAAAATAATTAAAATAATCAAAAATATTTGATTATTTTAATTATTTAATAAGTGGAGACCGGAAGTGGAAAGGAGTGTCTTGACACTAGTTTCCCGGGTTTTCTCTGCCTACCCTGCCTTGTGCGGGATACAGCGTGAAGCTAAAAAAAAATTATTTTTAATTTTTTCAGGGTTCCGTACCTAAAAAGATAAAATTGCCAATTTTGTTGTTTGTCTGTCCGTCAAATATGAATAATATTTTTTAATAAAAAAAAACAATCTTCCAAGTCATTTCAATCGGAAAATGCGAGGAATTAGAAAAAAATATATTACAAATTTATATTTTTTTTAGTTAATTTCAGAAAAAGAAGACTGCAAATTCTCGCAAGCGTAACATTGTCAATTATTATAAGCTGTTCTTCCAGTTGACTTATAATCCCAATTGGAAAGGAACCATTGACAGGATATTTTAACTATTTCTTCCGGGAAAAAAAGTGTAAAAATTTAAAGAGCGTACACTTTTTTTACCTTTAAGCAGTCAGATGTCATTTTTTATTAATTTCTAGAATAAAAAGAACTCAACCTTTAATGCTGCCACAAAAACAATATTTAATAAGATGCTCGGAAAGTCGTGCTCGTACATATAAGTATGATAACGCTCTTGGGGTTATTAGAGGACTCGAAATGCTTTGCATAGTAAAAAATTCACACTTGACTTTATAAAAAGTTCAATGGTTCGTTTTTACTAAGGTTTTTTTTTCATATTTTCGCTTTGGTGATAAGGCAATCCCAGCGTAAAGTTCTACTACTACCTTGTAAATAGGGGCAAGGTCAAGTGGGGAACAGAATGACTTACCTACCGTAGTATGGAAGAAAAGGTATGAAACTACCTTATATTCGTATTAACAAACAAATAATGAGGATATACATATTATCCATATCGAAAATACTAATTGATTTACGATATACATCTTAAAATCTTGAAAGTAGATTTATTTCTACTGTTCTCCTCAATACGAGACCGCTCATAGAACCACCTCCAACCCGATGATAAAATCAATTAACCAAATTACACAAGTCAGAAGCTTTTAACGAACTATTCATGTTCCAATTTCCAAAGCAATGAAAAGTACGTATAGATACGTACGTAAATTTTAACTATGTCCAATAATCATGAAATACTTACATATATAACACTTATAGTATGTTTCTTAATCTTAAACTTGGCACGCTACTTTTACAATATACACTTTTACTATCAAGATGTTTAGATTTTGAAATATATATATTAAGGATAAAAAATACGTTTAAAAATATAAAAAACTGATCAAGTGCGAGTTAAGCTCACTCACCGAAGGTTCTGTACTAATTTTAAAATTGTCACTCAACTAGAATATTTTTTTTGTTTCGACTTAAGTTGGCGATCATAAACGTTCATAAATTTCCATTCTTCGACCTTTTCCTTTACTTGTACCTCCTACATGTTCACATTTAGCTAAATTTCATAATTATGGGTTACACGGAATACCCTATAAATTATGATTACGCAGCGAATAAAGTTGACATACTTAAGTTTTTGGAAATAATTTTGATATAGAGATAAATGATGTTAACAGACGGATAACAAAGGGCCCAAAAATACTTTTACTATGGCGCAAAAAATGATGATGCCATCGGTAAATGCGTCCCCAGAATCTGGAACCTCTTCACAATTATACACACCTAAAATGTTACTACTGCCTTTGAGCGACAAGCTGTCAAGATGCTAGTGATGGTACAATAAATGGAAATCACGTTCTTTCTTATTTATTACTTGCTAGTAATAAGGTCACAGGAAAGTCGTAAACTAAAGTTAACTTTTCAATTGTTATTTATTTATACTTTATTGCATGCACACAAATAACGAAATACATCATACAAAAGAAATATATATGCTTATAAGAAGTATGCAAAGGCGCTTTTATTGCTTCAAGCAATCTCTTACAGACAACCTTTGGTAAATTAAGAACTAATTTTAACAAAATAGTGGTAATAATGTTACAGTGCCGTTGAAAATATAATATATTAATAATGAACTACACATAAAATATCATATACTATACACACTACGTTTATATATAATTATATACAATATACATACACAATGTACAAACACAATATACATACACGATATACATATACATATGTAGATATACTAATATATCTATAAATATAAATTATTGTTCTAACTTGAAAAAGTATTCTTTATATATTTTTAATAGATTTTTTCGTACGAGTATACCTTTTTACTGCGTCCCACATACAGACAGTCAAACAACATGTATGTGCCATGGCAAAGCGCGGCGTTGAGTTACGTCACTGATCAAACAATGTCTCAAATTGTGTGGAAAGTGGGGAACGGAAGTGTTTAACATAAACCAGGGGGCAGTTTCTCTCTGCTTACACTGCCGCGTGTACACAGCGGAAACCTGAAAAAAAAACATTATTAATACACTAATTAGATTCATCAAATTAAATGGCAATCAGAAATTTTTATTCCAAATGCAAAATTATGGTAATTAAAGAAAATTACCATATTTGATTTTGCCATTTTTTATAAACAATAGATGATAATGAATGAGCAAGTTAGAAAATAATTTGAAACTTTTTTAAGCATCTCAGAAACTTATTTAACTTTGTTTTAAAGTAAATCAAAAAATGAAGTTTTAATTTATATAGAAATATTTTACTTTGATATTTAAATTTAAATAAATATTTATTAGAACGATATCGCGACGTTGCTTGTGTGGAAATTGAGTCCCGGCTGATTGGCAGATCTCAACTCTACATCATGTCTTACAAGAGCATAGAAATGAGAATAATACATTTCCGAATAGAGTTCCAACACACAAACTCTGCTTTTAATTCAGATAATTTGTCCCTGGGCTATACGAAATTTGCGTTTGTTTTTAATGAATAACCCTCATTTTGTTGCGATAAGTGAAATTGCTTTTGCTAAACTGTTATTAACAGATTATTATTTTATCAAAATAAATTTCACTTGTAATATTATCTTTGATTTTTGCGATTGTTTAAAATTAGTGGTCCGTGGTTACGGATAGACAGTCAGTAGTCTACCCGTGACCACGGACTAATATAAAGTATTGGAAACGTAGGGTTTCCACGAATGTTTAAAATCCAATACGCGAGTAATCCTTTTAAAATTGTTTCATTTAAGAATTTTGTCTGTAATGATACTAGAATCCATAACCATTTTAACAATTTATAACACGAAAAAAATCTTGAAAACAACGACGTTTAACCAGACTCTTTAGTCATTAGTTAAAACTCGGAGGATTCAACTTGAAGTATTTCTTTTGCTAATTATTTATAGCTGTACGGAAGCGCTGCCTGGGGAAACGGTGTAATAAGATATTTTGTGATCTCATTTATTAATTTTGGTCCCTCATTATTCTACTTTCCTGGTAAAGTCTTTCGGTTTGCGCGATTTATTTGTGTTTCAGTGCTGTTCTTGGAAAAATCTGTTTATTAAATTTTATGTAATTTATAAATTGTTGTACTTCGAGTATTTCTTGTCATATTTGTCGATTATTTGTATTTTATAGAGACCTTAGTGTCGAGACACTCCTTCATCAGTTATTTAGAAAACAGTGCATGTTGGATCCAGATATTCAGTGACATTCTCACGGAACCCTTCTAGGACGATCACTGCTGCTTGCTGTCCTTCTGTTTGTATGTTCATATGTTATTTATTTCAGGATCGCATGGAAACAAATTAAAAATGTAGCAAACGAAATTATTAATACGAGATTACTCAAAAAGTACGAGATTATTCTTAGTTTTCCGTAACTAAAGCGTAATCCATCAGATTATTTTCCGGATTATTTCTAGTTGACCTACAAATGTGAAATTTAACTAGAATTTACATTTTAAATAAATTAAAGAAAATATTTTTTTGCGTGGACGGGAAGTATCTTCTATTTATTTTAAACAGTATGTACATTGCTTACAATCATGAATTCATTTAACAGAGAAAACTTAAAAAACAAATCAATACTCCGTTTTTTGTCTTCTCGTTTTCCAAATATTTTCTTAAATAATAGAATAATAGATTATTTGTTGCATTTTTATTTTTTAAATAATAGATTATTTGTTGCATTTTTATTTTTTTTAACTTTACTCACTCACTCAGAGGGAAGAGAGAAGTGTTAAAACATTCTTCTACTTTCTGTCGAATTTGAGGCATGATGAATTGGCGGAACTCAATAAATATATATATATATATATATATATATATATATATATATATATATATATATATATATATATATATATATATATATATATATATATATATATATATATTAGTGTTTTAAAAAAAAAAAAAAATTTTTTTTTTT
>DWMZ01006275.1:0-10410 GCA_018249855.1 Eueides tales michaeli | reverse complement strand
ATACCCTAAATCGCGTATTTTTTTTAGTACATTTCATTAAAATCTAACTATTGTATTCCTCCTAACGCAACTGTTTCAAAATTCGGCGATAGGTCGAGTTAACTCGATGAACTGAGTCAGAAAATACATACATATACGAGTACTTCAAAGGTTTATATTTGTATGCATATTGCATGTCCATATTTCCACAGCTTCTCTTTAAAATAACTATTGAGCGCGTAGAAATAATCAATTTCTGTAAAATGTCTCTTAAAGCTGATAAAATTGGCATCACTTTAAAAATAATTATAAGCAAAAAAATATCATTACCAGAATAATAGTGAAATTTTACTCTTGCACTACGCGTTAGATGAAAAAAAATAATTACACGTGATATCTTATTGAACCCCCCTACACACTTGTGGTATTTGGTGATTTTTGCTGAACCCGTTTTTTTTCTCTGGTGACGAGACATTGCGCGGCATTGAGTTCCGCCACTAAACAAGCTATCTCCAAAAATTAGATGGCATGTAGGGAAAATAGTGATATAAGTTAAGGTATCTATATTACGTGGAGCTGTATACAAGACGCGTAAGTTAAGCAATTAATATGCAATTGTACAAATAATATGTTAAGGTAATAACTTTCGTGATTTCATTTTTAGGGTTCAGTACCCAAAGTGTCTAACAGGCCCCTAATACTAAAATTCAGTTGACCATAAGCTTGTCTATCTGTTTATCAAGAGGCTGCATCTCATGAACTACGACAGTAAGACAGCTGAAATTATCGCAGATGATGTATTTCCATTGTCGCTTTGACAATTTATATCAAAAAACGGAAAAAAATAATAAAAAAATGTTCAAACCCACCTTACAAACATACATTTACCATTTAAATAGATAACTGTATGTGTGTCTTTAAAAACTCGATCCGATCCTCACTCGAGGAAATGAAAGATTTAATATTTGCAGATTAAATATGTATTTTATTTCGTCGCTCTGGTAATAAGGCATAAGTGCGGCGTTGAGTTCCGCCAGTCAACACGCGATGTCTCAATTTCGGTGGAAAGTGGTGAACGGAAGTGGAACGGAGTGTCTTGACACTAGGTTCCCGGGTTCCCTCTGCCTACCCTGCGTTGTGCTGGATACAGCGTGAAGCTAAAAAAAAAATATATAGTTAATGTTTTCATTTCTTCACTCTGGTAATAGGCTAAAGTGCGGCGTTGCACTCCGCCATTCAACATGCAATACCTTAATTTCGGTGGAAAGTATCTTAACACTAGGTTCCTAAGTTTCCTCTGCCTACTCTGCCATGTGCAGTATTTTTTTTTATAGAAAACTGTACGGACCGCTTCATGTGTTAGTCCGGCTTACTCTTGGCCGATTTTAATGGTTACACATTGTCACAGATTTTTTTCGCATATTACGCAAAACTCCTAAACGTTTACGTGTTTTAATTGTTTATTATTGTTTAGTAAATGTATGTCAATGCCGCGGTACAGTTTACGAGTAAATTCTTAAGAATTTTTATTATTTCTTACATACATATTAAAATTACTAGAAAAAAGGCCAGTTATAAGCACGATAGGATGTGGGTTCGGTCCTTATTTGAGGAAATTGATTATTAAATATTTTTATTACCTTGCTCTGGATACACAAAGCGCGGCGTTGAATTCCGCCACTTAAAACACAATGCTTATGAGTAATAGAAGCGAGTGAATGGGATCAATGTCTCAACCCTGGGTTCCCGAAATATACATATATTTTTCAAATTATTTTTTTTTCTGCTCCATTTTTTTTTCAGCTTCATTTTTTTTCTGCTTCATTTTTTTTAGCTTCTATATCCCTCACATGGAAGGATATGCACAGGGAACTTGGGAACCTATTGCATTTACAGTAACTCGCTTGTACCCCTTAGCCACGACAGGCCTCATAACCATATACAGTAAAAACTCGATTAACCGGACTAATTATTGTCGTTAGGCATTCAGATAATTGAAAATCCGGATAATGAAATGAATGTATGTAGAGCAAATTTTGTGGATGTATTTCATAATATTGTGCTTATTAAAGACACAACTATAAAAATCTATATTTATTGTGTACAAAATTATTAAGAAATATATTCTCAAAAATATTAAAAATGCTATAATTTTATTTATTAAATATAGTAAATAATTTGTCGTCGTTGGTAGTCCGGATAGTTACGAATCCGTAAAACTGAGGGCCCTGATAATCGAATTTCTACTGTATACCATATTATACCATACTACAGAGTGTAGGTCAAAAAAAATAAGGTTACTAATTCCAGTGCTTTCCTATGTCAACCTATGATATGTGGTTTATCTTTTTTACTTAAAACGTAAAGATCAAACTGACGTACGCATATGGTAATTATTTTAAACATAAATTCTTAATAGTGATGAAGAAAAACAAAATTAACATAACTAGTTTAGTAAGGTATGTTCTAAATGTGATATTTAATAATGTGATATTTTCTCCTAGTTATTTGACTTTTAGGGCAAAGCTGCAGGGTAAACTACTTTCACACATTCTATTAAGCTTTTGTTATTTCTAAGATATCTAAGCCTAGAAGAGTTGACATTTCAGTATTGTATTACAACATATACATATACATGTATATATATATATATATATATATATATATATATATATATATATATATATATATATATATATATATATATATATATATATATATATATACCATACATATGATTTATGTATGTATACAAATATCCATTCAAGTAACTCAGTTTACCGACCAATACCGTTGCCTACCTGCGAATGAGTCACTAACGACGCCCACGGACGTGCCGGTACAGTGATATGCAAAAATAATAAAAAAAAATTCTATATAATATATCTTTTTTTAATAGCATCAGCTTCACGCTTTTTCTTGCACAGCTGGGATCATAGAGGGAATTTAGTATGAATACTCTCCGTTCTACGTCATAAGATAAGAGTAAATTCCGACAGGAATTACCATATAAATTTAAAGCAGTTGAGGACTATGCATCTAAGGAATAAATACAAACTTCATATTGATAATGTAAGAACAAATTATGGTAAAAAAACATTTTTGTGTGAGAGAGTACAGCTGTTCAACAAACTACCAGATGAAATAAAATTATGTGATAGTATAGGGATGTTTAAAGTCAAACTAAAAAAATCATTTAATATCCTCGCTATAGTAAATAAAGAAAGCCTTTTATATCCAACGGCCTAGATGTTAAAACTTTTTTTCTAGCAAATGTATAGAAATGCTTATTCTATCTCATTTTAAGTGAATTAAATTAAATTCTTATGAGAAATAAAGCTCTTTATACTTAAATTTAAAGCAGTTGAGACTGGTCGTGGGACAGGTGCTTGTGCCAACTGTAAGCGTGACAAGTTGTGGATTCAACCCCAACTCCAGAAAATGAAATATTAAAATTTATACTTTATATTTTCATTTCTTCGCTCTGGTAACAAGGCGGCCGGCCACTTAACACGCGCCTACCCGGTCATTTGCGTGATACAGCGTGAAGCTCAAAAAAATATAATAACTGACATTATAGACTTACGCTTGTAAAAGAGACAAATGGGAATCCCTTCGTATATTTTCTTAATGTACTTGTTTTTATAAGATTTTAAAATATCCTCTCTATATAATCAAAGTCATTTTTTTGTTATTTTATTTTTTTTTTTACTGCATGCTTGATATATTTAAACCAAAAAGAGGTTGTTTAGGTGTTACAAATTTGATGCTTTGTACGATTTATTGTTCGTTTATATCGTTCACATTTTGCAGCCATGCGTGTAAGAACAGTTATTTAAAAGAGATTCCCTACTTCACTTGAACAATTATTTTTTTTAAATTTTCTATAAAAAAGAAGCAGTTTTTGCTTACGCCAAGGTAGATACAAAGTGTGTTGAAGCACATTGTTTTTGCTTCTAAGCGGGAATCAGACCAAAATCTGTAGTGAAATTGCGCTACCACCGCTTCAATACAATTAAGAAAAAAATTGTCATCACGGTTGTACGTGTAAGTAAATCAATGTGTAGGATCAAGTATGCGTGTGTAATAACAAATATAATGAGTAAAAAGGTTTCTGCAGTAACTGCATATAGCATATATTTCCAGAAAGTCATAGATTAAAATTTACTAGGTAGAGTGTGTGGCGTATAGGCACATGGGTGATAAACGTGACGGTCGTGGTTTCGATTCCCGATTGGGGGAATGAAAAAAAACATATTTTGCTATGGTAACGAGGCAAAGTGTGGCGTTGAGTTCCGCCACTGATCACGTAATGCCACTATTCTGTGGAAAGTAGGTAATGGTGTTTTAAGCAAATTGAGTACCTTAATATTAGGTTCCCAGGTTCCTTCTACCTGCTCTGCTACATGCGAATATGTTTTTCTAATATACAACTACATATATTTATAATATATTTATAACTTTACTGTATTTCAAGTATAAAAAGGTAACCTCCGCTATAAACAAAAGCTATAATAGACTATATAGCCCGGCTATAAAAATCTAAAAAAATGATCTTATAACTTAGTAAGCCAAAGGCTCAATAGCATATAATTATTTATATATTAAAACGTAAATGCGATGTTATTTCTGACAACTACTAACGAATCAGTTTTTGGGTTCTGTACCATATAAGGAAAAACGAATCCCCTATTGGATCACACTGATGTCCGTTTGTCAAGATTATTCAGGTCTGAAGCTTCTGTTTCTCTTATTTTTGTATGAAATTAACTTTCCGTGTATCTACAGTTATATAATTTGGTATGATATGAGACCTTATTATATAATTTACAATAATTATAAGAAAATCTGAGGCCTGTAGTGGCGCAGCGGCACGAGCGTGTGACTGTAACCGACAAGGTTGTAAGTTCGATCATCACTCGAGGAAATGATATTTTTAATATTTTCTATTTAAATATTTAATATAAAATTTCTTCGCTCTGGTAATATGGCAAAAGCGCGGCGTTGAGTTCCGCTACTCAACGCTTCAAATTCCGTGGAAAGTGGGGAACGCAAGTGGAACGGAGTGTCTTAACACTAGGTTCTCAAGTTCCCTCTGCCTACCCTGCCAAGTGCGGAATACAGCGTGAAGCTAAGTGCTAAGTAAAATAAATTTTCTAAGAAAATATATATATTTATATTACAGATTTTTCTACTCTGGAAAGGTGATGAATGTTGTGTCACATCGCAATATTAAATTTCAAGTGAATAATCGAGTACAAAGTTAACAACACTAGTTTATCCTTATATTGTGTGTTGTTACCACAATGAGGAAAAGAATAATTAATAGAATGTTTTTTTTTTTTGGTATTATTAAGACACTTCGGTTACACTTCTCCATTTTCTGCCGAATTCTGGAGAACATAATAAATATTTTATTTCCTCAAATTGAGATCGAACCAACACAACCCTTGGTGTAAACAGTCACAAGCGTGTACGATTGCGCCACAACAGACCTCATCAAACTTGACTTATCTTCACGCTACATCCCTAGCGGGGTAGACAGAGAGAACGGAGCGCCAAACGCTACGGTCTCGGCATACCTCTTTCGCCTCGTCCAATGTCATTAACCTCTTCATACATGCCCTCCGGGGGGTCCTCATGCTTTTTACGTAACTTTCCTCCAGTATCGACAGATACTGTGTTTTCGAAGGTCAACCGAGGTCTCCGCCTCCCTCTCTTACCACTCACATTTCCTTCATACATATTTTTTGCCATTCTCTCTTCACTCTTTCGCTCGACGTGCCCAAACCACCTGAGCACATTCTTCTACTATCTCTCATCGAACTTATTCAGGCTTTTTACTTACATTTAATTATTTATTCTAAATCAATGTAAAAATGAATAAATTAAGATTTTGATACCTGCCTAATCTCATCAATACCCGTTACAATTGTTTTTAAAGACACTCCAATTTATAACTTTTGCTTAGCAAAATAAGGCTTAAAATAAAAAAAAAATGATGTTCAAAGTTGTTTGTTTGTTGGCTTACTATACTTGAACATGTGTGATTAGGGTGACCATGTTTGAAATATTTTAACATAATAGTTTTTACTTTTTTATTAAGAATTGTTATGTTTTATCGTTCTTATTTTTTTTTTTTTCAAAAAATGCGTGTCTTTAATAAGAAAATGTATACAGGAAGTAAAATTGTATAACATTAATTCTAATAATCTTCATTGCAAATAGAAAATTCTGAAATAACGATATGATATATCTTAATACCGTCCAATCGGCTAAGTTAAAATTTAGTAAACTCATCGTGCAGGTTCGAAGAGCCTGGTCGATCGCATTCCAGGAGAAGCAAAGGGGAAGTGTAGGCTTAAGATGCCTCCTTAGAAAAGTCCGGGTTACTCTGTCTACTTTTTTTTTATGGAACAGACAAGGCAAACGAGCGTACGAGTCCAACACCAGGGGTGCTACAGGTGCGTTGCCGGCCTTTAAGGCCCTTAAAGGAGGAGGTAATCGCGCTTTTTGAACCCCATGTCGTAACGACCCGGAAATACTGCCGCGGGTAGACCATTCCACAGGTAGCTACTTAAGCAAATTAAATGATTCCACGAGTGTCACATTTGTAGTACATTCTAAAATTGAATTGGTTATAGTTCCAGACAACTGCTATATTTTAGGATACTATAATCATCTGTACTTTTACCGCATATAAAATAACTCTTAAAGTCTATTTCTGGTAAGATCGTTGGTAAGTTAGAAATTGTGAATTATTTAAAAATTAGTATATTTAGGTCTGTTGTAGCGCAAGGGCAATAGTGTAGTACAGTAAAAGTGTGTGTAAAAAAACATGTTGTGTTTTCGATGCTAACTTCAAAAATTTAAATACTTTATATTTTTATCACTACGTTCTGGTAGAAATATAAGGCAAAGTGCGGTGTTTATTCCTAACAATCAACACGCAATGCCTCAAATTCGGCAGAAAAGTCCCCTGTAGCACTGTCTAAGGTGACAAAAAAAATGATTTTTAGCATTATTTCTCATAGAACCATAAATATCTTCATATGAAGACATATAAAAATGTAATATCTTACATAAATCATATATTAAACCTTTTTACCCATTTAATGGCTAAACACGAATTTGTATGTATGAAACACATATTTAAGACACATAGCTTAAATAAAAAACAAATTTCTTCAAATCATCTTTGATATTACTACTCTGGTAATAAGGCAAAGCGCGGCGTTGAGTTCCGCCACTTAACAAACAATGCCTCAAATTTACCGGAAAGTGGAACGGAGTGTCTTAACACTAGGTTCCCGGGTTCCCTCTGCCTACCCTGCCTTTGGCGGGATACAGCGTGAAGCTAAAAAAAAAATATTACTTCTAACATAAAAATGTTATTCACCAAGATCACCTTTGTAATAAACACGTACATTTTATAATAATTTATATGAAAATTACAATAAACTAATGCATATGTACACTACACTATGAGTGGACGAGGTTGCGTTCAGTCATCGGCCGGCCGATGAAGGCGGCGACGGGCTGTGTCATTTTGGACATATATATATATAATTTTTCGATTTAAAAGTTACTAACTACTAAATAACGGTAAGTCTTCACAACCATTTTATATAAAAAAAGTGATTATTAACAGTAAATAAGCATTGTTTTAAATTTTGAGTAAAAAATGTGTTTATTCAATTTTTGAAAACTTTCTCTTGTGACTATTTTGAACGAGTATTGAAGTAAACATCGTCATATGTGGACGTACTGTACTGTACTGTGATTTCTATTAAAATGCTTTGAAATATGGCAAATAATTAATAATAATATTTAAATAGCCATTTCATGAAATTTATATTGAATTATGGCGTTTCCTAATTGATTTAGAATTAGAAATGCATTGTTGGTACGGTGTACGTAGTCATATTATTTAACTCAACAAGTTAATAACGGCATATAGAGGTCACCTAATGTTAAGACACTCGGTTTACCACTTTTCGACCAATTTTTAGATATTACGTGTTGCGAGGCGTAATTTAACGCCGTTTTTTGTCTACCAAAGCGGAAATATCGCAGAATGTCATTCCAACTCATAATCAGCTTGTAAGCCATAATAATTAATTTTGTTTCTCAGTATTGTTTGTTTAATATAAAATATACCTAAATTTTACATAAAATATTGTTGTTTTATATTTAAATTTATCTGGATATATGTGTATACGTGTGTGTATTTTGACCTATGGCATATAAGTTCATCATCTATCGACACGCAATACCGCTATGTAAACTCAATTGTGATTTACCTATGAAATAGTATGAATAACATATATTTTTTTTTGAAAATCCGTTCCGTTTCTCACTTTTCGCCTAGTATAGGCATTGCGTGTTATTTGGCGGAATTCAACGCCGCGCTTTTGCCTTATTACCAAAAAGGAGAAATGATAACATTAAATATTTAAATTGAAAATATTAAATATTTTATTTCATAGAGTAGGGATCGAAGCCACAGCCTGTCGCGTTTACAGCCACACGCTTGTGCCCATGTTTAGTTCGCTGAACCTCGCTCCTTCCAAAACACTGTATATTGAGCTGCGAAACTCAACGCCGCGTTTTATCTTATTACCAGAGTGAGAAAATGAAAATTATTTATTACCTCAAGTGATAATCGAACCGCGTTTACAGTCTATTGTGCCGCAACGGCATCATTTTGTAATTACACTTTACATGCGATTCTATTATTATTTCGATTACAATTTCGATATAGAGAACTTATTGGATCTGTCCTCTGTTGAATAAATAACATTAAAAATATATTTTTAAGGGTGAAGTGCGGCGTTGAGTTCCGCCACTCAACACTCAATGCTTTATATTCACCTTAAATTAGGGAATAAAATGTCTTGACACTATGCTCTCTCTGTCTGTCATGGCATGTGGGGTTATGATTGTTACAAGCGTATAAGAATTTCGTCGAAATTGAAGATATCATACGGCTTAGTGGTCAGAATTCTTGGACAGCTTTCTTGGACAGACGCGGGTTCAAATTTCGCGACATTATTTTTTTATACGATTTTTTAAAAAATTCTCAAGCTACTTAACACTAGCCTGGCTCCTTTAATAAAAAAAATTGTAATTTAAAAAAAATACTTTCAGAGATTATTACTAAGAGGCACAGGTTCACAAGCGTTGGACTGTAAACGTGATAGGTCGTGGGTTCGACTGCCACTCAATTAGAAATGCATTGTTGGTACGGTGTATGTAGTCATATTATTTAATAACGGCATATAGAGGTCACCTAATGTTAAGACACTCCACTTTTCGACCAATTTTTAGATATTACGTGTTGCGAGGCGTAATTTAACGCCGTTTTTTGTCTACCAAAGCGGAAATATCGCAGAATGTCATTCCAACTCATAATCAGCTTGTAAGCCATAATAATTAATTATGTTTCTCAGTATTGTTTGTTTAATATAAAATATACCTAAATTTTACATAAAATATTATTGTTTTATATTTAAATTTATCTGAATATATGTGTATATGTGTGTGTATTTTGACCTATGGCATATAAGCTCATCATCTATCGACACGCAATACCGCTATGTAAACTCAATTGTGATTTACCTATGAAATAGTATAAATAACATATATATTTTTTTGAAAATACGTTCCGTTTTTCACCTTCCGCCTAGTATAGGCATTGCGTGTTATTTGGCGGAATTCAACGCCGCGCTTTTGCCTAATTACTAGAACGGAGAAATGAAAACATAAAATATATAAATTGAAAATATCAAATATTTTATTTCATAGAGTAGGGATCGAAGCCACAGCCTGTCGCGTTTACAGCCACACGCTTGTGCCCATGTTTGGCTTTATATTTAATTAATTCGCTCCTTCCAAAACACTGTATATTGAGCTGTGAAATTCAACGCCGCGTTTTATCTTATTACCAGAGTGAGAAAATGAAAATTATTTATTACCTCAAGTGATAATCGAACCGCGTTTACAGTCTATTGTGCCGCATCGGCATCATTTTGTTATTACACTTTACATGCGATTCTATTATTATTTCGATTACAATTTCGATATAGAGAACTTATTGGATCTGTCCTCTGTTATTCAAATTACCTTTAAAAATATATTTTTAATGTTATTTATTCAAATAACATTAAAAATGTATTTTTAAAGGTGAATTGCGGCGTTGAGTTCCGCCACTCAACACTCAATGCTTTAAATTCACCTTAAATTAGGGAATAAAATGTCTCGACACTATGCTCTCTCTGTCTATCATAGACTGTGGGGCTATGAGCGTCGTATAAGAATTTCGTCGAAATTGAAGATATCATACGGCTTAGTGGTCAGAATTCTTGGACAGCTTGAGACGCGGGTTCAAATTTCGCGACATTATTTTTTTTATACGATTTTTAAAAAAAA
>DWMZ01006274.1:0-10410 GCA_018249855.1 Eueides tales michaeli | reverse complement strand
GACTGGCCGCGGCTCACAAACCGCTGACAGATGATGACTGGCGGCCATCTTGTGATGTCACGGTGACTCGAAATGTCTACTTCCGGTGGTGAAAGTGTTTTTAAAATGTACACAATGATTGTGAAAGCTGGATTAAATTATATATATATATTTTTTATGTTTTAAACTGTTTAGTGGGTTCTCGTAGTGTCGTGGGGTTTGGATGGTGGGTAACAGAGTGTCTTGACACTAAATTCCATTTGTCTTTCCTTCTGAGTGCGGGATACAGCGTGAAGCTGAAACAATTATGCTGAGAATACAGATTCTAAATATATATTGTAAAACTTAGTTTAAAATAATTTATTTTATTTAAGATTTCACATAGGCGAATGGAAGTAAGCACTCGTTGTGTCATGACACACGACACCCTTTAAGTACGGTGGTGACTCTAGTCACAGGTACTGAAGATCACTTTGAAATGATTCTTGTGACTGTTTTCTTCTTTACGCTGTATCCTTGTTGTGTAGTGATGTGACACTATGTTCTTATCACACAAGCCAAAGGGTGGCCAAAGATGTTAAGTTGACCATAGCTAAAAATATTAAATATTTCATTTCCTAATGTGCGGATCACATTCAGAACCTATCGTTTACCGTCACGCTTGAGCCACTACGCGACAGGTTTCAGTATATCGCTTAAAATATCATTTATTTATGACAAAATTCAATTTTTTTGAAAAAAAAATACAAGTTATACACGTGAATGTATGTAAATAAATGAGTTCCGCCACTCAACATGCAAATTCAGCGGAAAGTGGGAATCGGAGTGTCTTAACACTAGGTTCCCGGGTTCCCTCTGCCTACCCTGCCTCGTGCGGGATACAGCGTGAAGCTAAAACAAAAATAAAACTTACTTAGTTTCACGCTGTATTCCTACTGGGGTAGCTAGAGAAGACGGAGCGCCTAAAACTACGGTCGCGGCATACCTCTTTCGCCTCGTCCACTGTCATCAACCTCTTCATACATGTCCTCTGAGGTGTCCTCATGCTTTAGATGACCTTTCTCCAGTATCGTAGATACTTTATTTTCGAAGGTCAACCGAAGTCCTCCTCTCTTTCTTTTAAGGTGGAAGTGGATGACGGAGCTACAAATGTAAATTCTTATTAAACTATTCAATAGCACAGTAATTCTTGGATTTCCGTGTGTGCTGTAAACTCGACAGGTTATGGGAAAGAAACGATTGGAAGTATCTTAGTGCTAGGTTCCCAGGTTCCCTTTACGTACCCTGTTGTATGCGGGATACAGTGTAAAGGAATTTATCTAAATTGTTTAAAACTGCTGATAGGTGATGACACAGACATCACCCAAGGACGTCATCGTGACTGACGTTTATTAGGCAAGCTCAAGACCAATGTAGAGCATATTTAACAGTTTTTTTTTCACGCTTCACGCAGTATCCCGCACATGTTAGGATAGGCAGAGGGAAATTGGGTCTATCTAGTGTTAAGACTCTCCGTTCCGTTTTTGACTTTTTGCCGAATTTTCAGGATTGCGTGTTAAGTGGCGGAACTCAACGCCTTGTTTTGCCTTGTTTTGTTACTATTATTTTTTTTTGAATAATATATTAAATAAAATTATAGTGAACAATCTCTCTGCTCTATTATATAGGCGTTACTATGGCACATTTTCCAGGAAGATTGGTTACCAATGTTTGGAATAAAAGCTTCACGTATTTTCCCGAGCAGAATAAGTAGATCGAATATAGTGTTAAACTCCGTTACCCCAGCACTGTCTAATTTTTGAGCCATTGCCGAACCCAACGCCGCGGCCTGTCTCTTGATACCAGAGAACCAGAACAAAATTGCACGAGTGGGAATCGAATACACAACCTGTAGCATCTACAGTCGCATACCTGGGCTCCTGCGCCAACCAGCCTCCATATATTATTAAAATTTAGTGAATTTTTAATTTCTATGTTAATAATAATTAATAGTGTTTGTCTTATTTCTGTATTAATTATTTCACATATCTTGTAAAGAGTCGATTCGGTACAATTTATATAAACTTAATACAAAATACAAATACAAAAAAGAAATAAACCAGAAATCCTGTTTTCCCCTACAAAGAAGAAATACAATACCCCAGATATATATAAGTATTTTTTCCCTAAAGTAATTTCGAGACCCTTCTACACGCGTCTCTTTCTAATATTCACACCCACGTGTGTTAGAGAGAGATAGCTGTATGTTGTTAGTTGCGCACAAAGCAGGCCCCGCCCCGTAGGCTTTATTGGTTGGAAATTAAAAAAAAAACGCGTGTGTAAGGTAAGGGACAAAAAGGTTCTACATTATGCCTTCAGACTGTACAGAAGTGTGTCCTGTGCTTCGGGAAATTAAAAAAAAAATAGTGCACAGATTATATATATATGTCAAATATAGATAATTAAATATATTGTTGATACAGTATAAAAGTGGTGGACGTTTTTTTTTTATTTTTGTGTGTGCGGTGGTTCTGTGTGTGTTTTGGTTGTTCTTAAGGTATGTTTCTTGTTGTTTTTTTTTTTTCATTTTTAAGGGCTAATAAGGTGTTGATTTTAGATCTATTTCGGATTAATTCGCGGCGTTAAGTTGCGCGTGTTAATTGGCAGGGTATGTTATGAAACTAGGTTCCGTTTTACTGTATGCGGGATACAGCGTGAAGCGTATTTAGGATTTTTAATGTAATTTTAAGTATACACTTTGTTGTCATATAGGAGCGGTTAAAACGTAGTGACCATATTCAATTTCTACATAATGTAATGAATAACAGAGTTAAATAATAAGAGAGAAAAATATAATTATACGCGTACCTAGATATTTAAAGTATTTTCTCTCTTTCTATCTGATTTTAGATAAAGCGCGGCGCTAAGTTCCGCCGCTCTGCGTAAATATTTAAAAAAATGGCGTGCAATGGAATAATTTCAGGATTAAGCATATAAATATTTTGATAATTAAGTGTTGAGGCCAGAGGTCTGAGGCCTCTCGTGGTGAAGAGGCAACAAGCGTGCGACTGTAAATGAAATATTTAATATTTTCATTAAGTCGCTCTGGCGAGGAGTTTAAACTGAGCTTCTCAAAACTCGAGAATTCGACAGAAAATGGGGTACTGAAGTGTCTTGACATTAGGTTCCCAAATTCCTCCGCCTATCCTTCTATGTGCGGGATACAGCCTAAAAATTGTATTTTTTATATTGAAAAGGTTAACTGCTGAGTTGGTTGCCGGGTTTGTTTTTAGAAGAGCCCGTCTATGGTGAAACCACATGTAGCGTTTCTGAAGATATCTTATAAATGTCTATTTGAATATACATTAGATTTTCACGCTGTAACCCGCACATGACAGGGTGTAGGCAGAAGAAATTTTAAATGAAACAATTTAAAATGTTCAACAATCGCGAAAATCATAGAAGGAGCTTGGAAACCTAGTGTTAAGACACTCCGTTCCATTCTCTTCCTCCAAACTAAGACTTTCCTCCGTATTATAGGTTTTGCGTAAAGAGTGCCGAAACATAATTTGGTGCTTTTCCCTTATTACCAAAATGTTGAAATGAAAATATGAAATATTTCATTTCCTCGAGCGGGGATCGAACCGACAACCTGTCGCGTTTAGTAGAAAGCACGACAGGCGTCATAAACAATATTTAGAATTTTTAAATTTGAATTCTGGCTTTGATATAGTCTTAAAAAATGTACGTAACAAGCTAAGTACCTAAGTATTTACTGTATATGTTTATATGGAAAAATATATATTGTATAGTTTTTAAGCGCTATAATCAATATAATTTACGATTTTCAAACGCTGTTTGCTGTGAAATTTCGTACTTTTTACAGTAGTGACTTGGATAAAATAAGCTTAGTTTCACGCTGTATCCCGCACATGGTAGGGTAGGCAGAGGGGACGTGCGTATTTAGTGTTAAGACACTCCGTTCTCTTTACCGCACTTCCGTTCTCCACTTTCCGTCGATTTTGAGGCGCTGATTTGCTTGATTAAAAGAGAATATCACTAATTTCTGGAATCAAGACAAAACGGAGTGTTGAGTTTTGTCACTCAACACGCTATATGTTGAAAATTGAAAGGTGCGGAGAGATCGGAGGCAAAGGGGACTTAGTAGGGTTACATCTATACTTATAATAAATCTGTAACCGATCACTGTCTGTTCATTGAAGATATATTAAATAACATCTTATATGGGGACGTTTATTTATGTGATAGGACAAGAATAGGGTTTTTTAATTTTTGTTTGTCCGCTTGTTTGTACGCGCTAATCTAAAAAACGGCTCAATATTATATTTTCTCCTCAACATTTAGTGTTTGTTTGATTTAAACCGGTGAAAAAATTGTTACGTTTATTTAAAATGTTTAGTTCGACAAAATTGCAACAAATTCTTTATTAATTTAGCGGAAATTTTAGTTTTCAATGTATAGATATTGTATTAAAAGTGATAATGTTATTAGAACAAGAAAGTAGTTGAGATTAGTAAAATTCAAGCGGGCGAAGCCGCGGGTGGGTTGATAGTATGAATTAAAATGATAATATTTAGTGTTGCTAGTGTTTTTTTTAATTAAAATGATAATATTTTAGTGTTGCTAGTGTTTTTTTTTAATTAAAATGATAATATTTTCTGTTGCTAGTGTTTTTTGATAATTTTATAAATGTTTTATAAATATTTCATATTTTTAATTACAATTTTTAATATTCTTATTTGTTTGCAATGGTAACAAGGCAAAGCGCGGTGATGGGTTCCGCCACTCAACACGCAATGCCTCAAATTTGGCGGAAAGTGGGAAACGTTACGGAGTGTCTTAACACTAGGTTCCGAAGTTCCCTCTGCCTACCCTGACATGTGCGGGATACAGCGTGAAGCTGTGTTAGAGTTATAAATGTAAATATTGATTAGTTTTGATGTGAACTTTATTTTTTACTATTACTTTATGTTTTATTATTTTGATAAAAAAATCCTTCTTTTATATGTATTTTAAAAGATGGATGTATAACTTTTATATGCCGACGGCAAAATAATGGCGTATCTCGCCTATAAATATTCTCCTTTGTCTTTGGCAACCTGTTGCGTGAAATAAAAAAAATATATATAAATACGTAAGTGTAATTGATCGTATCACGTTGGTATGTAGATGTGACTGTATTCGTGACAGTTTTAGCTACGATTACCATTTTGTTTTTTTTTCAGCTTCACGCTGTATCCCGCACATGGCAGGGTAGGCAGAGGGAACTTGGGAACCTAGTGTTAAGACACTCCGTTCCACTTTCGTTCCCCACTTTCCGCCCAATTTGAGGCATTGCGTGTTGAGTGGTGGAACTCAACGCCGCGCTTTTGCCTTATTACCAAAGCGAAGAAATGAAACATTGAATATTTAAATTGAAAATGTTAAACATTTCATTTCTTCGAATGGGGATCGAACCCAGAACCTGTCGGTTACAGTCACACGCTTGTGCCGCTGCGTCACGACAGGCCTCATTTCCATTTAGGGTGTGAAATATATAATATTTAAATTTCTTCTGAAAATTTGGCGGAAAGTGGGAAACGATATTGTACCTGCCATGTGCAGTATACAGCGTTAAGCTATACAAAATTAAGTAAGTATTTCAAGAGACAGCGCCGGTTTTTTTTTCCGCCGGTCTACACGCAATGTGCCTCGTGAATTTGGTATGTCGGAAAGGTGGGAACGATAGTGTCTCAATAAGAACGGAGTGTCTTAACACTATGTTACCAAGTTCCCTCTGCTTACCTTGCTATGTGGGGGTACAACATATCCTGAATAGGTAGGGAAACGGAGACACCAAAGTGTATATAGCGTGTATAATCTTTATAATGTAGGCATGTCGTGGCGTGATACAATTTTGTTACATTTTTTTAAGTTACGATCCTTTCTGACTTCGTACAGTGTTTTGTTTCCGTACTTTGTCTGTGTTTTATATGTGGGTTGATTTGGGTGTGATGGTAAGTGACCACCGCCGCCCACGGCCCCGTGTAGCACCAGACGAGCAACAGGAACGTTGCTGGTCTGTAAGGTGGATGGGCACCGGGGCCCGGCATTACTCAATGCGAAACGCAGTGACCAAGGTCACTACTTAACGCCGGTTTTAAATGCCGGGGGTGGTAACAATCCGGTCGAGTCTGCCCATGCGTGTTGTCATTGCTGACAACGTGACTCTTCCACTCGTACTTTAATGACTTCTTACGACACCAGCAGTACCAGGGTGATCCTATTCTAAGCCACACGGCGAATATTTTAGATTTTTTTTTATCTGGTCGCCAGTTGGATATATACTGCGGCGTTGGGTTCCGTAACTTAATATAATATATTGTAAGTTTAATTGAAATTTCCAGTGATTCTTTTTTTGTAATTTAGTTACTCTGTGTCAGGAATTATGTTAATTTACATTAGATTAAAACATGATTATAGAGGACGACCAAGTTATGTTTGCAGATGAATGCATTAATTTTGTATGAAATTAACTACAACTAGAAGTGTGTTGGGATTTTTAGAACTCTATACTTTATATTTTCATTCGTATAGCTGTAAGCACAATAGGTTGTGGGCTCGATCTCCAGTCGAGAACATTCAATATTTCCATTTTTTTCGTTCTGGTAACAAGTCAAAATATCAAATTTCAACGGGAATTGGGGAACGGAAAGAAATGTCTTAAAACTGGGTCCCCAAGGTCCCTCTGGCTATCCTGCCGTGTGCGGGATGCGGCGTGAAAAAAAAAACACCAGTTTAATACAATTAATCGATCAATTTCACGTAGGTGTATATAATCTGTCACATTCAATCAGATCTATCAAAGTGACATATGAAATGTCAAAATATTAGAATTTTATACTCTGGAGGACATTTTTTTTTTATCTCGAGGGAGATTGCTTTCTTTATGGACAAATTCGCGTAAATTCGTTTATTTTTTCTATTTTCACGTTTCATGAACAAGAAAAATAATTTATTAAATATTTATTGCTATAAATATTATATATATTCTTTATTGCACAAATTACTACATTATAGGGGCCTGTAGTGGCGCAGCGGCACAAGCGTGTGACTGTACCCGACAGGTTGTGGGTTCGATACACACTCGAGGAGATGAAATATATAATATTTTCAAATTAAATATTTAATGTTTTCATTTCTTCGCTCTGGTAATAACGCAAAATGCGTCGTTGAGTTCCGCCACTCAACACACAATCCTTCAAATTTGGAGGAAAGTGAGTGTCTTAACACTAGGTTCCCAAGTTACCTCTGCCTACCCTGCCATGTGCGGGATACAGCGTGAAGCTGAGTGAGAGAGTATTATATAGAAAAAAAATGTAAATGTAAAGGGTCCCTGAGTTCGCAATGGAGGGTCTATCTCTGTAAAAAATTTTTTTAGTTGACCAGTGGAAGTGGAAAAGGAAGTCGCGGAGAAAAAAAGGGAGATTAAATTAAAATAACAATAAAAAATAATATAATATTTATGAAGCATCTATATAAACATACATACACACATACATATATACTTAACAAGACCGCGAAACTTTACCACTCAAGAGACGCAGTGTCTTAAGAAATAGACTTTTTTCTTCTTCTAAAGAGTATGTAGAGACAATTTAATGTACTATAAGTACATATTTTTTTTCAATATTCTAAAATTTACCATTTCTAGAGGAAACAAGCCACAAACCACTAAATTATGTTCAAAGTAAGGAAATATTTACCAACATTGTCATAGGACATGTGTAACGTTGGACTGTAAACGAAAACAGCGTTGAGTTACGTCATTTGATACGCAATACGATATACCCTAAAGCTGTGTATGGGGAACCAAATAGTACGCATGTGGGGAAGTCTAGGTTCCCTCTGCCTACCCAGCTATAAGCGGGATACAGCGTGAAGCTGCGTAAATAAATTTAGTTTTCAAATAATTATCCTTAGCTTTTTTGTATTTGAAATAAAAAATCAATTCAATATCGAAGTGAACCAAAAACAACATTCAGGTCCTCCATGTTTAAAAGAATTTTTGTTTAACAAAAAAATATTGCTTCAATCCCTGATCTGGGAATTGAACCTTATTACCAACTGATACGGTCTGAATTTTCATTTTTTTCCTACAAGTATCGTTCAAGAATGCTCAAGAGTCTCCTTTTAAAGTATTCATTGGGACCTTTTTGTTTTTTTTTTTTTGAAGGCGTGATACAATTTTGTTACATTTTTTTAAGTTACGATCCTTTCTGACTTTGTACAGTGTTTTGTTTCCGTACTTTGTCTGTGTTTTATATGTGGTTTGATTTGGGGGTGAATATTTTAGATTTTTTTTTATCTGATCGCCAATTGGATATACCGCGGCGTTGGGTTCCGCAACTTAATATAATATATTGTTAGTTTAATTGAAATTTTCAGTTATTCTTTTTTTATAATTTATTTATTGTAGATTAAAACATGATTATAGAGGACGACCAAGTTATGTTTGCAGATGGATGCATTAATTTTGTATGAAACGAACTACAACTAGAAGTGTGTTGGAATTTTTAGAAGTCTATACTTTTAAATTTCAATTTAATGATAATCTCTTGCTTTAGCTTCACGCTATATCACGCACATGGCAGGGAACTTGGGAACCTAATCTTCGGGAACTTATTACTTCCGTGCACAAGCGTGGGACTAAATTGGGTCCTCACTCCAGGAAATAAAATATTTTATATATTCATTTCTTCGCTGTGGTAATAAGACATGGCGCTGCGTTAAGTTACGTCACTCAACACGCAACGCTTCAAATTCGGCGGAGAGTGGAGAACGGTTAAAAACCCACCACTATTTTTTACGTAGTGACCTGACTCACAATTTCAATGTATTTTTTAGATAGTTGTAGTGTAGACACACCCACTATGGCCATAGGCATAGAATATGTTGTATGTAATTTACATAAGAAACGTCTGTCTGTCTGTTATATATTTTTTTTTATATTAATATTATCTAATATACTGCTCGCGGCTTCGTCCGCATGAATTATTATGGGCGGAGTTGAACACTGTAAATGCAGTGGATTAGTTTAATTTTGTTGCTTCACGCATATGGCAGGGTAGGCAGTGGGAACTTGGGAACCTAGTGTCAAGACCGCCGAATTTAAGGCATTTCGCGTTGAGTGGCGGAACTCAACGCCGCGTTATTGCCTTGTTACCAAAGCGAGGAAATGTAAATGATAAATATTTTATTTTGTCGAGTAAGGATCGAAAGCAATACCTATGGTTTACTCTCGCAACGACAGGCCTCTAATGTATTAAGCACGTCAATTGTACCATCAATTTACTCCAATTAAAGATACATGGCCGCCATTTTAGATTGATATCTCCCATCCTTTTCTTACTTTGCATTAGAGCTATGTCCGTCTCGCTCTGGTTCAAGCGATGTGATAATCATATATGAAATTTTGATTTATTTACTGTGGTTGTAGTTACAAATTGAAATAAATGAAAATGGAGTTATAAAAAGTATATAGAAATGATTTAGAAATATTAAGCGGGGAACAAGACGGAGTGTCTTAACACTAGGTGCCCAGTTCCATGCCGTGTGCGATATACAGTGTGACACAGAAAAGAAATATTGAACATACATATAGTGTGTATCTAAAAATTAAATACCTGATTGTTTTTCTTATTTATAATATTACTTTTATTTCACAACTTGTAGTTCACTAATCTAATCATAATTTTCAACGTATCTACAGTACAGTAATTTCGTTTGTGCGTTCTCTCTCTCTCTCTTATATATATATAAATATATTAAGCGAGGCCTATCGTGGCGCAGCAGCACAAGCGTGTGACTGTAACCGACAGGTTATGGGTTCGATCTCCACTCGAGGAAATGAAATATTTAATATTTTCAATTTAAATATTTAATGTTTCATGTCTTCGCTCTGGTAATAAGGCAAAGCGCGATGTTGAGTTCCGCCATTCAACACGCAATGCGTCAAATTAGGCGGCAAGTAGAGAAAGGAAGTGGAACGGAGTGTCTTAACACTAGATTCCCGGAATCCCTCTGCGTACCCTGCCTTGTGCAGGATACATCGTGAAGCTAAAAAAAAGAAGTAAGCTGGTAATACTTTTATAGGGGGTCAAGTCCGGTGACGCAAACAGCCGAAAAAAGAAATATAACAGATAGATATGTTCATAATATAATTTTTTTTTTTTACTTATTTATTTCACTCACTCACTCAGCTTCACGCTGTATCCCGCACATGGCAGGGTAGGCAGAGAAAACTTGATTTCGATAGTAGAAATTATTATTATAAACAAATACTGTCTACATACTTTAGCATAACGCGGAAATCAAACCCGTCATATAACAATATCAATTATTATCAAAATTCTCATCTTGAAATTCCCATAGAAGATACAATTATGTAAT
>DWMZ01006273.1:0-10410 GCA_018249855.1 Eueides tales michaeli | reverse complement strand
TCATAGGTATTTATGAGCCGTGGGTAGGATCGTAGGATGCTCTTGGCATGTTCTGTGACTTTCTCAAGGCATTTTATTGCGTGCAGCACTCAAGATTGGGCATTAAATTACATTATGGCATAAGAGGGGGGCGTGCACTCAATCTTCTGACTTCTTATTTAACTAATAGAGTTCAAAAGATTGATGTGAATAGCAAGAAATCTCCCGGGTCTCTAATCAGTACGCGGGTCCTACAGGGGTCCATTCTTGATCCTTTTCTATTTTTAATATATATAAATGATTTACCTTATATAGTCAGAAAGAGCCATGAGATCGTATTGTTTGCTGATGATAATACTTCGTTGATATTTAAAATGAAAAAAGGACAAAAAGTATATGACGCTGTAAACGATGCTCTCTCTAAAATATTACACTGGTTAAGTGCTAATAACTTACTATTGAGTAGTAAAAAAAAACAAAATATTTGATATTCAGAACACCTAACACGATGTACTCTTGAATGATGAAGCCGTGGATTTTATTGATTCTATTGTATTTCTCGACGAATAGACTGAGCTGCGCAACTTTCGCGGTAAAAATAATCAGATTATTAACTGATGAGTAAACGACTCGCCTAGCTAAAATAAACAATTTCAGCTACTTTCATAGTATTATGTCTTATGGCATCTTACTTTTGGGTAATTCCGTTAATTATTTCGAAGATAAAGCCATTGAAGCTGTGAATGTGAATGTGCCGTTAATAATAAATATTGTATGAGTAATGCATGAAGGAGTTTTATTTGGTTTATTTGGTTAACTTCATAATGATATTGTTATCAATATCACAAATGTTATATAATTTTTGACGCAGTCAATATATACATACATATTTGTTAATTATTATAATTACTACAGAATATATGATGACACTGATAACTATAAACATTTCTTCTATTCTACTAGCTATTTGTGCCCCTTCTCCACTACAGGCTGTTATATTATAACTAGATTATACAAAAACTCATCTTATCTATTCCATTAAGGGAGTGTCTAAAGTTTTTAATGATCCTGATCCTACTGAATGTCCATTTCCAAAAGCTTTTATACATATAATATCAATAGGTTGATAACTATAGTAAATTATTTCTATATTATATAAAAGCTCTTATCAATGATAAAATAAAAAAAAAACCCAAAAAAAAGACGAAGGGTTTATTTTAATTGTAGAAAACAAGTCGTGTTATCTATCAAATATAAAACATATATAATTATTTGTTAACAATAACTGAACAAAATATTTTTCTTATTTTCTTTACGTAAAACTCATGTAAGAATGTTAAATTATTTAAGAATAAAGCTATAATATTTTGCTTAATAAAAATCATTTATATTTTTTTTTGCAATTATATTAATTTAAGGCCTTAAATATCATAATTTACAATATACAAAATCATACTAATATATAAAACTAATTTTCCTTAAACACACTTAAATATATATTCATATAGTACAAGCGGGCGAAGCCGCGCGGTGCATTCCATATTTAACAATAATATATACACAATAATAATTAGAGATTATGAAAACTAAAACTATCCTATTAATTAGAGGCACCAAGCTGGAAATAAACCCAGATCCATTAAGGCACATGTTGACAGGCGAACTTAAAGTCACGCTTTGTCATATCATATTGAAGAAATTAATATTATGTATATATGTATAAGTATATATGTATAAGTGTATATGTATAAGTATATATGTATAAGCGTATATGTATAAGTATATACGTATAAGTGTATGTGGATATGTCGTAGTGCAGAGGTACAAGCGTGTGATTGGAAGCGTGACAGGTTGTGGGTTCGATCCCCTCGAAGAAATGAAATATTTAATATTTTCAATTTCAATATTTGATGGTTTAATGTATTTTGGGTCTCGCCACTCAACTTGCAATGCCTCAAATTCGGCGGAAAGTGAGGAACGGAACACTAAGTTCCCAAGTTAAGTCTGCCTTCCCTCCCATGTACAGAAGACATCGTGAAGCTTTTATATAGTTGAGCTTTTATCTACAGCAATAAGGTAATATAATAACTAAATAGAAACTATAATCTTCATATAAGATTCCTTCTTAAAATAACATATCTTATGTCTCTTGTATACCTGTCAAATGATAATAGAATTTCCAATTCTAATTCGGTAATTTGGGAGCTTGTCACGATCCAGCAAAATGTAGGGAAACGTCATATATCTTTGATGTCATCTCCGTTACAGTGGTCTGCCGTTAAAGCACAGAAAATAAAGAGACTAGTCTAAAAGAGTAAAGTACACATTATTTATACACGCTTATTACACTAACTGTGTATGGCCGGTGGTGGCGAAGGGGTACAATCGTACGACTGTATAAGCAAGAGGTTATAGGTTCAATTCTTGGTCGAGGAAATGAAATATTTAATATTTTCATTTTTCACGGTGTTGAGTTGTTGGCTCAACTCAATGTGGTCAAAATTTGGCGTGTCTAAATACTTGGTATTCAACTATCTTCTGCCTGCTGTGAATCTGAAAAAATATACATACTTAAAGGTATTAAAATTAAGGTAATTTCATCCACATCAATTTGAAACGTTACTTAGGTTCAATAATATTATCAACCTTGTTTGAGCCGGAAAACGACTCGTAGAGCTCATCAGTGACATCTGATGAGTACCGGCCGGTTCTGACAGGGAGGAAAATTATTAGGTTTATATAGAAATTCATATAAAATTTATGTATACTTGAATCTGTCATGTGGCACGGCTTCAGATTGTATGCGACGGTTGTGGGTTCGTTTCCATAAGAGGGAATGATTTATTTTAATTTTCCTTATGTGGTAAAAAGAAAAACACGACAGTAGGTTTCATCACTCAATACTCGATGTATTTGAATTGGCTAGAAAGTAGAGTCGAGAGTGTCTTACTTCTTAGAAAAAAACAATACATAAATATAGTAGTGTTCCGCTGGCGGCTTCGCCCGCGTGGTTATAATAGATGATTATAATAATAATAATAATAATAATAATAATAATTTATTGTCACAAGAGAAGATACATAAACAATGGATAACAACACATACAAATTTAATGTTAATTAACAAGTACGCAGTAGTTATGTTGACCACTAAATACCCACAGTAAGATTTAACTTGTGGTATGGGTATTAGTGCATTAGAAAAAATAATAACTAAAAGTGTAGTGTATTGTTGATGCACGAGTTAAACTTTGGAAATGCTTAGACTACAAAAGTAATAATAATATTAAAAGTGTGTGTGTGCGTGTGTGCGTTTGTCTGTATGTGTGTGTGTGTGTGTGTGTGTGTGTGTGTGCGTGTTTGTGTGTGTGCATGCGCGCGCGCGTGTGTTTGGTTATGTGGTATACGATACGAAGTATGAATTAAATTAAAGTATACTTATTTTAGTCAGAGTTTCTGTGTCTTCATAAGATTTAGTCATTAGCCATGTGGTAACTTTTTTCTTGCATTGCGATTTAGTTAACGGATAGATGTTGCAGTATTTATTAGCGATGTTATATAAATGACAACTTACAACCTTGTAATTTCGAGCAGCTAAGGCACTTTTAGATCTTTGTATTTGGCATACTTTAGTTTTGTGGCGCTTTTTTGTTATTTCAACGTTATATACAAGATTAGCATGTTTTTTGCAAATTGTTGCAAGCACAAAGAGTTGTCTGACAGTAAGCAGTTTGCATTCCTGATATAATTGGGTAGTCGAGTATCTAAAAGGTTTAAATGTCATTACCTTAAGGACTGTCCTTTGTGCTCGCTCTAGAGGCAGAAGATACGTTTTTACAGCTCCACCCCAGACAGATATGCAATATGATAGTATGGGTTGGCATAGAGCATTATAAACCAATTTTCTGGTGTCAAATTCAGCTGAGTAACGTAACTTTTTAAAAAGGAATATCATCTTGCGTACACGGGCAGTAGTATTTGTAATGTGGTATTTCCATGAAATAAAATTATCAATACACAATCCTAGGTACCTTGTGTGGGTGGATCTCAATATAGTTGGGCAGTCGCAGTTATGATTAGATGGTACAGATACAGATGTGCATAATGAACATGTATGCACTCTTAAATGAAATGTCTCCATCGATGGTTGTGTTTTAGCCGTTTTTGAGTACGTAATGTATGTAGTTTTTTTGACATTAAGTGTTAGTAAGTTTTTTGACAGCCACAACACTACCTGGTTTAGAGTGCATTCTGCACGGGCAAATACTTCTGACCAGTTTTTGCCGTGGACAAGTATTGCAGTATCGTCTGCGTAGGTAAAAATAGAGGAGTAGAAAGGGGCCAGGGTGCATAAAGAGTTTATGTACATTAGGAAAAGGGTTGGACCAAGGATCGATCCTTGAGGGACACCAAAAAGAAGGGGTGCATTTCCACTTTCCATGTCGTCTATTCTTACACACTGTGTTCTATCCGTAAGATAATCCTTAAAAATCCGAAGCGCATATCCACGGACGCCCATACTTTCCATCTTCAGTAAGAGACGGGGGACAGAAACAGTGTCAAATGCTTTTGTAAGATCAAGAAAAATGGAGAGACATTTGTGTCCGTTGTCTAGGTTGTTTACTATTCCATCGATCAGAGATGCTATTGCATCTTCAGTAGATACTCCTTCTCTAAAACCAAATTGATTCGGTGCTAAAATACTGTTTTTCTTTAAGAAATTTCTTAGGCGGTGGTTCAGAACCTTCTCTAAGATTTTGGACAGGGCAGGCAGAACAGATATAGGCCTGTAGTTACTGACAATGTTTCTGTCACCACCTTTAAAGACGGGATGCACAACGGCCCTCTTTAGGGATTTCGGGAATATGCCCTCAGCCATTGAAATATTGCAGATGTGGGTCACTATTGGTACTAAAGTGTTTGAGCATTTTTGCAATAAATGAGCAGGAATTTTGTCCCATCCGACAGCTGCATCGCTACGTAGGTTTTGAATAATTCCCTGAACTTCAGACACATCCGTTGGCAAAAGAACTAAAGAATTTACAATGATGTCGTCATTCGGTGGTTGTTTACTTTGTGAATTTAGGTTAACCTGTAATGCTAAATCTCTACCAATGTTGGAAAAGTACTCATTGACACGGTTAATGGATGTTATATCATCTCTTTCTATTAGTTCAACAGGAGATTTTTTAACGTTGTCTGTATGCGTAATATTCTTAATTATTTTCCAAGTTGAACGTGGATTGTTTCGTGCCTTACGTAGTTCACTATTTTCGTAGCTGTGTTTTAATTTTTTTAGTAGTTTGTTGCAAAAGTTACGGTATCTAATATAGGTTATTTTAAGGGTATAGTTTTCAGGATTGTTTTTCAATTTTTTACACATGGAGTCTCGATTGCTAGCAATGATATATTGTATGAAGTAATAATGGTTTATTCTCATAAATTTGATTAAAAATACTCCAAAAAGGTGATAGTTATGTTTCAAGCCCTATATTAGTGATCCAATAAATTCCAAGGAATAAATATATTTGAGGCCTGTCGTGGCGCAGCGGCACAAGCGTGTGACTGTAACCGACAAGTTGTGGTTTCGATCCCCACTCGAGGAAATGAAATATTTAACATTTTCAATTTAAATATTTAATTTTCCATTACTTCGCTTTGGTAACAAGTCAAAAGCGCGGCGTTGAATTCCGACACTCAACACGCAATGCTACAAATTGGGGAACGGAGTGTTTTAACACTAGGTTCCTAAGTTCCCTATGCCTTATTACTTTTGTAACTAAAAAAATATAAAAGATAATGCCACATCCAAACATTAGTTATTCTCAACAACAATGCAGTGGTTAAAAGTAATCGCGGCGCGCCGTTACGAGGACTCGGTAGTTTACCTTAACTTGTATAGTGCGCTGTGCCTTGTAAGCCAAATAGGTTAACTTATTGATATTATAACTGCCGGATAAGTGTTTGATAAGCTCTAGTTAATTTATTTGGCATATCTACAAAATAAACCACTTGTTATTTTTATTATTTTAAATATACAGTAATGTTTATTTTTAAATTAAATTTTTCACGCCTTATCCTGCATATTACATGCACTTTCTACTTCTTGACCAATCTCAAGTGTTTCTATTAGAACGAAGAAAATGGAAGTAAAATGTAGAACAATGATAACCCCTAGTGGTAATCGAAACAACATCACAACCCAGTCTTTCAACAATTTCTTCTTGTACTACTATAGAGAGAGGATTGTCGTGATTTGATTTGGGTTCGATACCCGACAAAATGAAATTTTTCATATTTTTATTTTTTCCCTCTAATAACGAGCCAGAGTGCGGCGTTAAATTCTGCAACACGCAGTGTCATCAGAATTCAGTGTAAATTTGTTCCCACGGCTCTTGTGGGATGGGCACGGAGTGTCTTAACACTAGGTTGCCAGGTTGCCTTTTACCTACCCTACTATGTGGGAGATACAGCGTGCAGCTGAAAAAAGTACTTAAAGGCTACAGCAAATTACTCTGCTCATTATTAGGAAAATTCTAACATTTTCACAATTGCATCGTATATTCTACATAAAAACAAAACATTAAAAAAAAATCCAAAACGTGCTGCAATATGTCGTACAATACCGTGTGATATGCTTTATATTTATCGCTTCTACGACAGGAAAAAAGAACAACCGCCTGTAAAATACGTCAAGGTATCAACAGTTGAATTTACAGTCACAATTTTTTCTGTTTTCTAATATTTTCGAAGTGATCTGCAGCAGCGTGTTTGTTTTATTGCAGTGTATAGTTTTAGCTGCACGCTGAATCCCGTAAGTAGCAGGGTAGATAAAGGGAACCTTGGAACCTAATATCACACACTTCTTTTTCATTAAAACACTTGCGTTCTGCATTTTCTGGGGAATTCTGAAGACATAACATTACCCTGACCAGTTACCAGAGTGAGAAAATGTAATATTTTAAATAGATTTTTTTTTTTTTTTTTGGAAAGACACGGCAAACGAGCGTGCGGGTCACCTGATGGTAAGTGACCACCGCCGCCCACGGCCCCGTGTAGCACCAGAGGAGCTAAAGGAGCGTTGCCGGTCTGTAAGGTGTATGGGCACCGGGGCCCGGCATTACCCAATGCGAAACGCAGTGACCAAGGCCACTACTTAACGCCGGTTTTAAATGCCGGGGGTGGTAACAATCCGGTCGAGTCTGCCCATGCGTGTTGCCATTACTGACAACGTGACTCTTCCACTCGTAGAAAACGTAATACCTATTTTATTTCTTTGAGCGGGAAGTTATGGGTTCCTTTTTTTGATGAAAAGATGTATATATATGGTCTAATTAGGTAAGATTTCACGACTCTTTTATAAAGACAAATTCCAATCAAATTCAGCGTAAAACTAATGAATATTGAACATAATAAATTACTTTCTTAATTTATTTACAGACTAAACAAACTTTTAAGTAATTTTTTTTTTTAAGACAGAATATAAATTCATAGACAAGAGAAAATAGCATCTGTGTGTGCTATAGACTAGACTGAACATTTCGTTTCTAAATCGTGTCATCTATACTAATATTATAAAACTCAAGAATTTTATTTGTTTATTTATCTCAGGAACCACACATTTAAATTATTTATTTTTTATGGCATTTTCCGCTCAATAACATATTACGTAATTAGTGGCAGGATACAACCCCTCCTTTTATCTTCTTGTTAGACAGACTACTGAAAAGAAAACGAATTTCTCCGAATGTGGAACAAACCCATCACAGCCTCAAAATCCCTATAATCCTGAATTATTAAATGCGTAGCATTGAATTCTACTTCTCTCTACCACGCATAATGTAACAAATACGTAAAGTTATAATAAAAATATTATATAAAACGATATATACCAAGTCCAGGACATTTCTAAAACGTACCCTCTTCACAATAATCAGTAGGTACTTATGGGTTGATTATAGAACAAATTCACTGAAATAAATAGTCCCAAGATCATTATAATAAAGGAGGGTGATTCTAACAGCGTTTACTCGTAATAACACGGTTATAAATATCGTGAAGCTACTCAGGTAGGTCTCGGCTGCTATCGGGATGAAACATGTGCATGGTGCATGTCATGAGCGTAAGCGTTTTGTTTATATGATTTAAAAAAAATCAATCAAATTTACGATTAGTTCTTCTTTTCTATTTCTATACTTGCTCCGAGATTGGCATACAAACGGAGGGGAGGAAGAGGTGAACTAAGCTCACATAATAACTTTTAAAAACTCTTTTTTAAAAAAAAAAATGTAGTTATATGCTTAGTAATCGTTTGTATTAAGTATTCAAAATGTGCTTGTATGTTTTAAGTATACAAAATGTGCCATATTAGTAAAGAACTTTCATAGTGTTTTTATGGTTTTGTACTTCAAAAGGAAAAAAACGTAGCTTTTATTTCTATAACAGGAATACCGCACAGACGGACAACAAAATGAAACTATAAGGATTCCATTTTTACCTTTAGCTAAACTTAAAAATGTGACAAAATTAAATTAATATTAGAAATAAAATTTTCGAACATAAAACCTTCCTTTATTTAAAAAAAATAGATAATATTTATAAACAACTGTGCAAATTTTTAATTTTCAACTTTTATAAATTGTACATCACGTTAACCTATAATTCTAACTTTTAAGCCCTCGATATGCAAATCTGAAGTTTTTGGACAAACTTGCCCAATTTATTTTAGGCCTAGAACATAGATTTATAAAATGATTATTATGATTTCGATAAATCATTTATTATATCATATTTTATTTATTGTTAGCTTTCCTAAAATAACAACACAAAAATAATTTCCGTGTCGTAAGATTTTTTTTCATTTCAATATGAACTACTGCATCTTATATAAATATAGCGAGCAAATAATAAAACAAAGTACAAAACATATGTAAAAAATACAACAAATGATAATGAGCCGATAACAATCGTCAGGTAAATAATGTTACGTGCGTCATTAAAAACTGTAAAATTAATACACCAAACGTGATAAGAGTGATGATCCTTTTTAAGATAATTTACTAATAAATCAAAAATATAATTATTAAATAGTATAATTAAGATTTGTTTTTTTTACAGCTTCACGCTGTATCCCGCATATGGAGGGGTAGACAGAGTGAACAGTACCTAGTATTAAAATACTCTCTGTTCCCCACTTTCAACCGAATTTGAGGCATTGCGGTTGGGTTGCGGAGCTCAACGCCGCAATCTGCCTTATTATCGCAGCGACTAAATTAACGTAGTAAATATCTATTTTCTTCAACTTTTTTTATTTAAATCAACGCCACGGCAGGCCACAATAATAAGTATTTAGTTTGTTGTTATTGTTGTAGTTGATGAGCAAATTGGTAAAAATAGGGACAGGGGACACCTCCATTGACCTTCGAGGCCATAGTTTTAATAATATAACTAAAGTAAGATGTACGTTAAATGAGAACCTGACATGCCTTTTACATACGTTAATAATAGTAGACAAGGTGAAACTTCTCGATACTAAAGCTAACCTAGTGTTAAGACACTCCGTTCCTCACTTTCCGCTAAATTTGAAATATTCCACGTTGATTGGCAGAACCTAGCGCCGCGGTCTACCTTATTACCAGAGTGAAGATGTGAAAATATGAAGTGAGGCATGTCACTTGCAAAAGCGCCACAACAGGTCAAAATGATGTTGGCAAATATTTTTTTTATAAAATGAATTATTAAATGCGTAGTATTGAATTCTACTTCTCTCTACCACGCATAATGTAACAAATACGTAAAGTTATAATAAAAATATTATATAAAACGATATATACCAAGTCCAGGACATTTCTAAAACGTACCCTCTTCACAATAATCAGTAGGTACTTATGGGTTGATTATAGAACAAATTCACTGAAATAAATAGTCCCAAGATCATTATAATAAAGGAGGGTGATTCTAACAGCGTTTACTCGTAATAACACGGTTATAAATATCGTGAAGCTACTCAGGTAGGTCTCGGCTGCTATCGGGATGAAACATGTGGTTCATGTCATGAGCGTAAGCGTTTTGTTTGTATGATTTAAAAAAAAACAATCAAATTTACGATTAAATCTTCTTTTCTATTTCTATACTTGCTCCGAGATTGGCATACAAACGGGGCGGAGGAAGGGGTGAACTGAGCTCACATAATAAATTTTAAGAACTTTTTTTATTTAAAGTTAAAACAGTCAACGCCTTCCTTGAAAAATGTCTAATTACGTGCTTGGTAATCGTTTGTATTAAGTGCTTGTTTGTATTTAATATACAATATGTGCCATATCAGTAAAGAACTTTTATAGTGTTTTTATTATTTTCTACTTCAAAAGGAAAAAAACGTAGCTTTTATTCCTATAACAGGAATACCGTACAGACGGACAACAAAGTTACTCAA